>JAOTRS010000022.1:8619601-8631622 GCA_028565755.1 Dinotopterus cunningtoni
TCACACACACACACACACAGACACACAGAAACACACACACACAGACACAAACACACAGAGCCGGCTTACAGGGCAACACAATGTAAGAGGTAAGGATTCCCTTTATTTTTCCTATCTCTATGTTTCTTCTACAGCTACGCCAGCTGCGGCAACAGAAAGCCTTCAGGCAGTGCAGGACTTTCTTAGTATGTGTGTCTGTATAGGTGTGTGTGTGTGTGGTGTGTGTAGGGGCTATGTTTGGATTTCCATGGAGAGCTACTAGTTTGCCACACACAGGAAACAGGGCAATTTAATAGGTTAAAGCTGTCACTCCACACAGACACACAAGTGTGTGTGTGTGTGTGTGTGTGTGTGTCAGGAAGCATAGTGAAGGTGTGACCCAGCTTCTGTTTCCCTCTTTTTTTTCTTGTTTAGATTGAAACGGCACGTGGCTTGTTCAGTGTTGCTGTTCTCTCGTTTCTTGTCCTTGTTCTGTCTCAGTCTCTATCTTTCCTCGTCTGTTTGTTTAAAGTGTGCGTGTGTCTGGGGTTTTTTTTGCATACACTCTGCGTGTCGAGCTTCCCGCCCCCAAAATGTAAATGAAGTGTGACATGTCTAGTTGGCGCTTCCTAATATGGGGTGCACTGCGTTTCAGTAGGATCCTGCCAGCCACTCTAGGATTCCACCAGGGTGTGTGAGACAGAGGGTGTGTATGTGTGCGTGTGTATTTGGATGAGTCTGTGTGTGTTTGTATCAGCGTGAGGGAGACCATCAGCAGGAGGCTAGAGAGACAGAGAGAGACGGAAAGAGATGTCTATGCATGGTTATCGCTGCTCTTTGAGTGCGTCACTCCTCTCGAAAGACGCCATGTAAGTACTCGGCACTGAACTCGACACTAATGCCTGCGATTTCGAACCTGTGAGCTTGAGCCATCTGAGTTTTCTATCGTTGCAAGTCGCTTGGTAACCCACAGCTGGTTACGGCTCGTTATTACCCTGATGACAGAAACAGTTTCTTGCAGTTTGTTCATTTCTCTATGTCGGATTTGAAACAACACATGGTGTTGGGAAGCCGTGTTTATTAGTGGCATAATAAGAGTATGTGAAGCTTTTCATTAGGGTTTAATGTTCACTGAATGCAGGCGATATCATAAAGATTACAGCCTGGGAGTGGTGTGTTGTGTTCCATGCTTTGGGAAAGGGCTGGGAGTGGTATTTGTCTGTGTGTTTGTGTGTGTCGCACTTTACAGGAAAAAGTGAAAGTTCTAAGGAAGTCCTATCACATGCTGTTGGTGGGAGAGGCACCCATTCCGGGCGTGAACGCCTCTCCAGCAGATCAGTCCGGTTCATGCTTACGCTAAATACTTCCAGAAATCTCTATAACTAAGCATGGAACACAACCCGACCCCAAAACAGAATACACAATTCTGTATAACATCCCTAAGATGTGTTGAGGTATCGAGGATCTACACAGGCCTGAACCATATCACTGTTACAGGCGAGTTATTGGGTCAGAGTTGAAAGACGGAGTGATTCATAGGAGTCAGTTTACTCAGGGAGGAATCAGTTGTGCAGTTTGGAATTTTTTACGTTCTGTGAGTGCAGGACTGTAAAGGTTAACGTGGATTATATTAACATGTTATAAAATAACTGTAATGTGTTTAACTGAAGAACTTCATGCAGGAGTTTTAGGGCTTACGCATACACCATGTGCCTATTTTCCCCTCTGCACTTTCTGTGTGTTTGTATTTAGTGCAGGTGCACACGGCTGTGTGTTGTGTGTGTGTGTGTGTTTCAATATGAAGTGTGGACACGACGCAGAAACAGTCCAAGTTACAAGGTTTGCAGTTCTATGTATTTATTTATTTCAACAATCTGATCTGTGCTTGTGTGATGGGGCACATTTATTTTCGTGGACGACTCGTATCGGTCATCAGCGTGGACGGACCTCCGCCCTGAAATGACCCGTGCACATACATCTTTGCAGCAGCGACAGAAAGAACAAAGTCACAACACAAGGATTCACTGAAAAGATTATTTGATCTAGAGCTCAGCTGACATCTTCTCAGCTGTTCTTGATTAGAGCAAGAAGGTGGGAAAAAGCCCAAATCCTAGTGTTTTAACACTCTGTTCTGATGTGTTGGAGGAAGAAGAGCCTATAGCGACATGAGCACGTGCTGTCAAAAGTGCAAATGATTTTTAATCTGGCAGTTTGTCAAGAAGTGTTTACAGATATGTCGCATTTAAATTTGAACATAGCGGTACATCTGTGTGCATCCTGGTCTGGGACACAGACACATGACGGAGAGGTTTGTGTGTGAGTGGATTTGGATCTGGATCTGCTTGCCATCCATTGTTCATACTCGAAGGAAATTAGCACAAATATGGCTGCAATCAGCAACTTTGGAGTGGTGGCTCAGGCGGCTAAGGCTCTAGGTTGTGGAGGTTGGGATTCAGGTTCGAGCCCCGGCGGTCGATGGTTGCCACACCCCATGCATGCAGTGCCGCTTCCAAGCCCGGATATAATGGAAGGGTTGCGTCAGGAAGAACATCCGGCGTGAAGACCTGTGCCAAGACTTGTGTGAATCGGATGGTCCGCTGTGGTGACCTCTTGACAGGAAAAACTGAAAGAAACTTTATGGCTGGGATCAGCAGCCCGTGGTGTTCTGTAGACATCGGCGCATTTTCACTTGATATTCTGTACACATCTTAGATGTTTATGATCTTATTTTTCTGTATGGTGACATGAATAAACAGGCCTGAAAATCTCCTTTTAGACTTCAGCTTTGAGTTTTTTTTTTTTAATGGGTTTAAACTAAATTTCACAACACAAGGAAATGTCGAAATTCTTGCTTGTGCTGGTCATGCATACTCAACAGATGCAGCAGAATAAAATGCTTAGATACTTTATATCCTTACCACAATCTTTGGGCAGATTTTTATTATTATTTTTTTGGCTAGTCATTGCTGAACAAATTCTAAATGAGTCGCCTGTAACTTCACCAGAGCAACTGTCATTTACAACCCTGTCTTTCAATCCTCCCTTTTTTTTGAGACATATCATTACCTACGTGTGTGAGTCATGTAAGTGCAGCGATGTGGTTTCGCTAATGACCGGTCAGCATCACTCTCTACACTTTACACCCAAAACCTCCTCTGAAAGAAGCAGATGAAGATTTCATGACCACAGGATCACTCCTTAAACTTCAAATAACTAAAACTAGTTTATCTCAGTTTAGTTTACTCAGAAACACAGGAGGTTGGTAGGATTTTGGATTTGTTCCAGGCCTTAGCTTGACCTGCTTACTGATAATGCTTTCCAGGAGGCCACACACTGTTTTAAAGCCCGCTGCTGGGTTTGTGACCAAACTGCATCACAGAGCCAGATTCGAGAATTCGTTCAGACTGAAGCACTCAGGCTACAGATGAACGCTTTTAAAACATCTACCAGTCTGGTTAATGTTACTGAGGGCTAGATATGGAAATTTTAGGTTATACATTTTTTTAGTTAGTGTTGCACAATGAATTACATAAAAATCGCAATATGGACATGTTCTAGGACACGTGCAATCATTTAACCTACTGTACCAATTTATTATAGGCAATATATGCACAATTGGGAATTTGTGCAGAGTTTGTCGGAAATAAAAGTACTGTCCTTTAAAAAAAATAGCTTTAAGGTGATAAATATTTGGCAAACATCCTCTTAATGGGATCATTTATCCAATTATTTAGTGTTAGTCCAATTATCCAATTATTTTGGTCTAGATAAATATGTTTTAATACAAAATGGCACAGATATGACTTTTTTTTAAAATCAAATCCCGCAGCCCTAGTTTTAGTAAGTATTGCGCTGTATTGTTTCTCTGCTGTGCGCAATAATCTCGTTGCTCATAAAAGAACTATTATGAGAATAAAATACTTTTTTTTATAATGCACATTAATGTCAACGTCAGTGTCATCAGTAAGAGACGATCTTTTAGCTACCATTAGCTGGATAGCTCTCACTGTGATGGCTTGATCCAGCAGTGTAACTGTGCTCATCCCATCCTTCAATACCACACAGAGCACATAGCTTACTGAATGAACTGGCCATTTAATGTGAGGCTGGGAGCAAAAGATATAAGCTCAGGATGAAGAGAAAATGGTTCTTCTGCTAATCTTACAGATAATCTTACAGATGCTTTTCTCAAGACACCTCCGGGGAAGTTAAGCATTTCATAGAAAATAAAACTACATGTATAAAGTCTGGTTGTTTCCATTGGATGTTTGTATTCTTTAAGCTAACACCACATCAACCCTGAATCCCTGTCCTCTTATACTCTACTTTTACACACTTTTACTCTCTGATGACTGTTTTATGTGTTTACATTCTCTTTTATTGGCTGTGGCTCGTGCCATTCACAATGTACTTTTTCTTTTTTTTTCTCTGACCTCAAAAACTAACATTGTCCTGACCAGAGATAAGTAAATGTGTAAACAATGATTTTTAGTTTCAGTAAGAGGGAAACAGCCTGCATTTCTCACCGTGACTTACGCGTGCACATCAGCTGCCATTTATGGGAACGCTGCAACTGTGTTTTCCTTCCTCGGAATAAAATGTATAAAACTTTTGTGGGTAATGTCTTTGGTAAGTACTTGGAGTTAGTTAACAGGCAGAAGGAACAGGCATCTGTGACACAATAAGGGAATGAAATGATCAGCAATTAGGTGAAACAGCACTTCTGCATACCAGCGGGTTAGAGTGCATTTCTCCTGATAGAAGTACTGGCAGTCTTGGAAAACAAGACAGTCTAATGGCTGTATTCAGAGTTCTGCTTGCATAATGCGCAGACCGTTATTGCACATCCATAGACTGCAGACCATCGCACCTGAGTTGTATATACAAATGTGTCTCCGTCATGTGCTTTTAAGTACTTTAGCACATTTTTCTTTGGTGATATCAGTCTAGGCATTGTGTACTATATACTGTAAGTCTGTGTGTAACACCAGTTTTCTCTGTAACATGTTTTGGATGATGTACAGTCAATACACTCTTGGCATTCTAGAGATGCATACATACACACATACATGCATGTATACATAAGACACAGAATTTTCCCAGCTGAAATATTTAATTACTTGTAGTAAAATGTGTATACATATATCTCTCTCTCTCTCTTTCACATGTTCTCACTCTCACACAATGCATTCCTTGCACTGCAGTGATAGAAATCAAAAGTTCCAAGTCTAGACATGATTCTCCTTTAATCATCAGAGTAATGTTCACAGAGCTCAGCAGTGCAGGCATTGGCCTGCTCACAGAGGAATCTGACAACAGTGCTGACAAATGCAATGTATAGGACTACACACACTTACACACTCTATCAAACGCACTCACTTCCTGGTCCTGTGACCGTAATCACTCCTACTGTTTAAGTTCCAAAGGTTCATTGTGTTCGAATTCTGAAAGTGGTTTGAGGTGAAATTTTTTCTCTTCTGTCTTTAGGCTCATTTTGTAGCTGCATAGGATCTGTTGCTTACTGAGTGTCAACGTGTGATAGTGTGTATGCAGCAAATTAAAAAAACAAACTAGAGAGCACATGCATCTCTCTCTATCTCTCTCTCTCTCTCCTCTCTCCCCTCCCCCCCTGCTTGGCGCCTGGCCCAGAATGTGGTTGCAACATCGCTTGCTCTGATTGGATAGCTGGCATCATGCAACACTTTTGAGAAAAGGGAAACAAACTCACTCTTTTTCTTTCCACTTCTTTCCCTAACTGTCTCTCTCTATCGCTTTCTGTATCAATCTCTATGTCTGTCTCTCTTTAAATAGATTTGCCATGGCTTTACCGCTGAGTGCTGCACTGTAAGTGATATGCTATTAGAGTTGATATGCCAGAGCCTACACTGACGCTGGCTAATTTACACGCGCCTTCTTTGTGCGTGTAAGAGTTTGACAATGCACGGGATAGAATGAGAGTAGAAAGTATTCTGCAGAGTGCTTTATTTGCCCTACCTGATGTGTTAAGTAGACTGCTTTACATTTTTTGTGGGTGAAGGGTTTGTGCAGCTGGCCAGGGAAACCAGTCTGAGACATGGAGAGAGGGATAGAAGGAGAGATAAAGTGCAAACAGAATGTAAAAGGGGGTTAAAGTGACAGTATTGGATAACCAGTGCCAACAGAAATGGCCTTTATGCCCTTTATTCAGCATCTGTACACAGCCATATGGTCACAAAAAATCATGCATGATTAAGATGTTGATTTTTTTTCTCTCCTTCCCTCTGTCTTCCAGGTGGGTACTGAAGGTAGTGCCCTCTCTTGCTGCAGCTTGGACCCGCTTATAGTGCCAGTCTCTGCTTTTCGCAAGCTTGCTCCCCAAACCAGGCCTGGATCATTAGCCGGTGACGTCTGACCTCTGATCCTGCAAACCCCTGCCACCTCTGCCAACCCCAGACCTACCACGTGCATCACCTTCCACACAGCTGCAGTAACCCAGGAGCTGCCAAGTGCCAGTGGGATCGTTCGGAGTCGGAACATTTTTACAATTGGAGCTTTCTTTATGTCCGTGTGCGTGCCTGTGTGTAAAAAAAGAGAAAAAAACAGCCAGAAGTAAACCATTTTCATTTTATTTTCTGCCTGGGAATTCTCTGTGATTGTGTGTCGTGCCCTTGACCCCCACACACTTCGTTGTGGAATAGGCTTCATGTTGATTGTTTGAAAAAGAGAAGCAAAGAAAGACTCCCTATTAAAGGACAACCCAGCAGATCTTCCTTGAACACACATACACACACACACACACACACAATTTTGTGCTAGCCATGGCAATGAACATGGCCCACATTCGCGACCCAAAATGGCTGACACTGGAGGTGTGTCGTGAGTTCCAGAGGGGCACGTGCTCTCGCTCAGACGCTGAGTGCAAATTCGCCCATCCAGCCAAGAGCTGCCAGGTGGAGAACGGCCGAGTAATCGCCTGCTTCGACTCGCTCAAGGTAAACCCATTAATGGCATTATTATTAAAGCACACGCCTTACAGAGTGACTCAGAGACTGAAGCGAGAGAGATCGAGAGAGAGAGTAAAAGCAAGTAAGGATAACTGACTAAGACAGAGATTAAAAGAGCAGGAAAGAAAGTCAGAGCTGTGGTGAAGGAGACTGAGACACAATGAGAAACAGAATGAAAGAGTGAGACAGAACTCTTTCATTGACATAGAGTGAAAGTAACAGACCCTGACATGCTAAGAAAAAGACTAAACTAGGAACTTGCAGTTCATGTCTTTTTTGTGAAATGGGTGTGACCAGAAACCTTAGCTGGGGCTGGTGATATCGTGATGGGGAATGAGGCACTTAAGCACATCAGTGGCAGAGAATGAACACTGAAGAAAGACACATGGTTGCGTTTTAATTGCCATCCTGTCCAAGCTGTTTGGTAGCAAACAGACACAGTATACCAAATCAGACCGCAGATGATAAATAATTTACTAGCAGGATCTCCCGAGGTTTGTCCCATTAGCTTGTCTTCGTTGTCTTTGCCATATAGCTACTGTAGAACCCTGTGGTATAGTTTTTTTAATGCTTTTTTTTTTAAGCATTTTTTTCACTTGCAGACTTAAACGCAGTGTTCATCACAAAGATTAGATACAGGCAACTACAAGTGCAAAATACACATAAAAAAAAGAAAGTTGCACAACATTAGGATTTTGTTCATCTTTCTTTAGCTGCGCAATGTGTTGGCCAACTTGTGTGTAAAATGATTCCTCATGCTCCCAGAACGAATCTTTCACAATCCGGTTCCTAAATGTCAGACTGTGTCGTCAGCAGGACAAAATGCATTGATGAGATAACCTGGTCATTCAGTACATTCAGGTCAGCGGACTTTATTTTATTGCCACATAATGTTGCCCTTACCAACGGAAACAACCCCAGATCATTGCACTGCCTCCAGAGTCTTGTACAGTAGACACTGTGTATGATGGGTGCATCGTTTATTAAATGATTCCCTTCTTAAACTGCCACACCCATCACTCTGGAATAGGGACAAACTGAACCACAGGCCCAATCGTTATTCTCCCAAGCAAACTGATTATTGTCATTAATAAGTGGTTTTCTTTTGGCCAAACAGCTTTTTAATATTTTGTCACATTGTGTGCTTATGGAGATGCTCTCACTTTCCCTATTAAACACAGCTGTGATTTCTGCTTTCAATTTTTTGCACTTCAACTTCATCAAGAGTTGAAGTGATTTTGATTTTTTTTCCAGACTACATTTCTTCCACAGATTTAATAATGTGCTGGACTATTTTTAACCCACTTCCAGTAATTTCACATCTTCCTTTGTTGTTTTCTTTGCTTGATGCAGGCTAATAATTTGACATTTCTGAAACAGCAACTTTTTTTTAGGGAGAGACAGTGTATCAGGTTCCGTCAGTGCAAATAAATTTAGGAACAGAAATTCAGGAACAGAGATCACATTCCAAATTAAACCTGTTTCATACAAAATTACTTTAAGTTTTTAGATCGCAAAATAATTTAAATACCTTTGGACATTATAACTTGTGTTAATGGAGCAAAGTTTTTTTTCACAATCATACCTACAAAGAAATAATTGTAATTTAGTTACATCCTGTACAGTGCATCTACACTATTTTATTTTGATCATATTGTCTTTTGAATTTTTATTTATTCATTTATTCGTTTATTTATTTATTATTTTAAGAAGTCTCACAGTCTTCATCTTACTCTATATATTTCTAATGTAATTATACACACTGCAAGTTTTAGTTTTTTTGTCCCAGTTTCTTCAGTGTCTTCTGCTTATTCAAATTCTCCTTGGTTATAGAGCAAAAAAGCACATGCAAGAACTTTAGATAAATATATATTTTTTTACCTTTACCGCTTTGCAATGTAAAAAACACACCATTCTTCATAGTGCATACACAAATCAGTACTTTGGGATTTTAGAAAAGCAGAGCCTGAAAGCGTACCATGAATATTGTATCGTCTTTGCTGCAGTATAAGGGAGGTCAGCACACCCAAAGCAGTTGCTCTGTTGGTTTAAACTTGAGAGTAAGACAGCAAGCAAGAGTGAGACACTAATCCACACAAGCAACACAAGAATCTTTCTGAACTTGAACCAGCTCACACAATTATAGGCCTGGGCACGCCAAGAAGATTTCACATCAGTGCCAAGATCTGGCATTGGGTGTGTTTTTTTGCTCTTGAGGTGTCGTACAACAGAAGCTTTGTGAAAACAACGGGAAGAGGGAAGTATGAGTAGTAGTATATCTAGAGAACCAAGTCGATCTGTTAGAGTTTTTTTTTTATTGTATATTGAATGACATGGTTTAGGTGTCTTAATTCTATTAAACATACATTACACAATAATCGTTCAACACACCTAGATGTTTCTAGCATTAATACACAAAATTCTAAGGCCAATGAATTGAGTTGGTGTTACTCAAGTAAAACGTGTGATGAGGTTGTGCGTGAGGCACGATTAGCATAAGGCGTGTGTGGAAACTGTTAGTCTTTGCTGACTGTGTGAAGTGTATTAAAGCTTAGACAAAGCTTAACACATCTTTGACTGTAATTTTGCTGCATCCCCCAACCTGTAAACACACGCACTCACTATCGCTATCTGTACAGGAGACATAGCCCATGTTATCATACTTTTTAAGCATGTGTCATATTAAATTAAAGAATTGGAAACAAATTTTTTCCTGTGAAAGTCCCTAAAGATACAATTTAAAACTCGATTGTTTATGTACTGTGACAGCCTTAGCAGCGACCTCATTTCCCCTCTCGTCTGTTCCAACCACTCAGCCTTCAGTATGACCAGTATATTAATCACCAGCCTGATCATCTGTCATCATCTGTTTCTCCCTGGATCACATCTTAAGTTAGATGGGTTTTTTTTATGTTCGAATGATTCATAGGTCACTGTGTATTTGAAAACAAAAAACTTTCCTCTGAAACTGCTCAGATACAGGGACTGGACTGGAAATTTGAGACAACAAAATTGCCAAAAAAGAGGGGTAAAAAGGTCCTTCAGGAAGCCTGAAGAACTATTTCTTAAAACTGCATAAAGAATATAAGAAAGTCTGGCTGTTTCTGGCTGAAGCAAAACATGAAAAAAACACTTTCAGAGCCACTGTTTTAATAAACACCAGAAAACACAATTCTGGTTGCTAACACTAGTTATTTATTATCCAAGTAAACTGGTTCATGTAATTCGACATTTCCCTTCTATATATTTTTAAATTCAGTGCTTAAGTTTTAATTATGTTTTTGACTTGAATACAGTATATTGAACAATGTCATGTGTCTGAAGACTGCTAATGTTTAGTTTGAACATTATCAGTGTTGAAGTTTATGAACATTATCAGCATTGCTGTTTCACATTTACAGGGTCCCAGGTTTGATGCTACACTCACGTTTCTAAGTTTTACATTTTCTCCCCATCTTCATACGTGCTAAAGCACTTACTAAATCTGACAGGAAGTAAGCGAGCTCCGTTATTATGGAAAGCTAGGTTTCATTTTGCCAGACAGTTATTCAAATCAACTGAATTTCTGGCTAACTGAGAATGTCTTAGACAAGGACCTGTTTAGTAATGGATGCTGACAATCTAGCAAGCGACTTTCGAGTAAGAAAAAAATTGATGTGTGATGAAGCCAGAAAGTGATGCGAATATAAAAGCTGCGTAAATAAAGTTTCTCAGACCATCGCTGGTTAGCGATATTGTGGTATAGAAGCACAGCGTGTGCTCAACTTGTAGATGAAGATAAGGTTTCTACACTTATTGTGAAGCAACTTGTGTTTGATTTCAGAGTGTGACAGTACATTAGTACACACTGCAGTAAATAAATAGATGTGTGGTAGTTACACTGTTTATTATATTAGTACATTATAAAACACGCTGTAGTGTTTATCCATCGCTGTAGCGTTTAGTGTTCATCGTCTGTGCTTGTACAGGAGTGTGTGTATATATATATATATATATATATATATATATATAATGTGTACGTTCTGTTCGTCCAAGTTGAATGTTTCTCACCCCCCTTTGTGGTTAGTGAGCTAAAAAGAGTGTCGTCACATTTCACACACCGATGCTATTTAATGTTGCATAGCAACGTTTTTTTTTTTGGAGCGCTTCACATGTATTCGTGTTAGAAGCTTTTTTTTTTTTTTTGACACTCGTGTGATCTCAGTGGTGTTGCTCTGCACTAAGGGGGTTTGTGATGCTGCTCTTCTGCTTGCTTTCTCTATAAATCCCCAGCCTGTGCTTTGCTGCTACAGCGGCTGAACCTGCGCTGGTTGTGTAGCGTGTTTAAACCGAGACACTGAAACTCCAAAGAGAAGGTCATGCGGTTGACGGCACACATCTGGTGTTTATTGGTGTCCGTTACTGCCTTTAATTCTGTTTCAGTCCTCAGAGTTTTGGTGGTGAACAGTTCTGTTGTAGCGTGTGTGGTGCAGTTTTGTCGTTGCTAATAGTGTGTGTGTGTGTGTGTGTGAGTGTGTTTATGTGCAAAAGTGTGTACGCAGTTCGCGCTCTGAGCACCACTTCCTCTGAGAGCAGTGGGGAACGCCACTCTGTAATTTTCCATCTATTTTTACATGGCAGGAGGAAGGCAAACACCCACATGCACACACACACATGCAGGGGGGGGGGGGGGGGCTTAGCTATTTCATAGATCTGCTGTGCGTCCTTGGCAACAGGCCAGATGTTGCTATTAAACACTGTCATCACGTGCAAGGACAGCAGCAGACATTCAAACTCACAGCTTGTCACATGTCTGCTTATGGGGTGTGTGTGTGTGTGTGTGTGTGTGTGTGTAATTTTGAAATGTGAAGGAATTGTCTAACAGCAGATGTAGGTCTAGCAGCTATCTTGTGTGTGTGTGTGTGTGTGTGTGTGTGTGTGTGTATGTGTGTGTGTGTGTGTGTGGACACTGACGTGGACTCAGTGAGTTAGTACTGTAAAAGCACAGCATCCAGTAAGGGCCAACTCAGGCAAATAAACTATTAAACAAAATGTGATCACTCACACAGACACACACACA
>JAOTRS010000022.1:8640590-8654339 GCA_028565755.1 Dinotopterus cunningtoni
TCATCCCTCCCCCCTGAGAGAGCTCGGCCAATCAGCTCTCTCTGTGCCTCCGGCTGTGAGAGGAAAACAGCATCACCTGGGGTTCGAACCAGCGCTCCCCGGATGATAGGGCGAGCGCTTTACCACTGCGCCACTCGGAGGCCAAATCGTCTTTTTTTTATGGGAGAAATGTGGTGGGAAAAAAAATCATAACCGGAGATCCCTTAAACATTTGGTGATTTCAACGATAAAAAGACATAGCAATGTTTATTAGTCAAGGTAAGAGTACTATATTACAGTAGTACAGTATTTCCATATGCACACAATGTGATGAAACCTGAGAGGATTGGGACTAAACAGCTGTGTGGCTGTAGGAAAACCACTTGTTAGTGAGGCAAATCAGAAAAAAAGTTTCAGTTTGCTAGAGTTCATAAAGATTATACTTTAGAGCAATGGAAGATGGTCTGATGAGTTTAGACTGACCCTATTCCAGATTGATTTGTGATGCACCCATCATGCATTGTGCCCTCTGTAGGCAGTGGTATGATCTTGGGTTGCTTCAGTTTGTCAGTTTACAGCATGTGGCAGTAAAATAAAGTCAGCTGACTAACTGAATGTACTAAATGACCATGTTATCATATCTATGGAGTTTTCTATCACTGATGGCACTGGCATATTCCAGGGCTTGAATTGTGAAATAGTGGTTCTGGCAGCATGAGGAATCGTTTTCAAACATGAATTGGACAACACAGTCAAAACGTTAAAGAAATGTGTATGACTGACAGGCAGTGCATAATGAATAAATGATGCATTTTTCAAGTAAAAAATGTACTGTATATACTGTTACCTAAACAGTAATTATTAATTTCTGTGGTGAAAACAGTTCCCTTTTTAACTAACAATCAGTGTGCTGTAATCAGTGTGTTGAACTTTAGCTCCAGTAGATAATGCTAAAACTAAAACCATCTTCCTCCTAGACACAGCTGTCATTTGGAAGCAGTACCACAGTAACATTTCACAAATGACTGCTCCTCTAATGTGTTTTATTCTAGTAATTGCTGTTTATCTTGATTTAAAATAAAATGCAGCTTGCTTCCTTATCAGCATTGTTATGGTGCCAGTTTCCCCTTTGTGTTGAAAAGAAGTGCAATTTAAAAAAGGATAAATATTGGGTTTAAAATTGGCAGAAGTCATTCGTGAGGTTCTCTGTACACTACATTCATACTCAATTTTATTTGTATAGCGCTTTTAACAATTGCCATTGTTGCAAAGCAGCTTTACACAATCAAAAGTACCAGTCAAAAGTTTGGACATACCATGGTCTTTCCTGATTTTAATTTTTTTCTACATTGTAAAACAAAGCTGAAGGCATCCAAAAATATGAGATGTGTCTGTTACTTATGCTGCTTCATAACAGCTCTAAGGCGCTGTTAGTTAACAGTTAACTTTAAATAAACTTCTCCTCTGCGAAAGGTAGGTTTTGGTCGTCTTGCTTTTCTGAGATGGTCTTGAGAGCCAGTTCCATCATGATGCTTGATGGGTTTTGCAAATGCGCTTGACACAATACTGTTCTTGCAAGAACTATTCCAGAACAGCTGGCCGTCGTGTCTTAAAATACCATCTGACTGTTGTTGTTACTTAACTACCCAATGACATATGTGTTATTTCATAGTTTTGAGGGGAAAAAAAGGTACTGTTCTAGAATGTAGAAAATAATTCATATATTTTGTCCAAACCTTTGAGTGTTGTGTCCAAATTTTTAAATGGTACTAGCCATAATGCCACTAATGGTATAGCAAAATACTTAAATGGGTAGCTCAAATTCTAGTATCCCAGGGCTTAAGTGAGTTCCTAAAAGGAAACCGTTACACTAAAGCACCTACTATACATATACTGTATATTACAATACAATACAAATAAGTACATACATGGAAAATAACTGTCAGTTTTCACCAGTTAGCTTCTGAAAACGAATTCAAAAGCGTTTATAAATACTAAGAACTTGAAATCTAAAATATATTAGAGCTTAAAATAGTAAAACACCATATCAGTCTCTGTAGCAGAGACGAAGCAATGCCTAAATCATACTGCCACCACTAGCGGCAGGTAATCATTATGACTAATGTAGATATGTATTAACCGAAGTGAAAATAGATCATGTCGCCCAGAATTTCATTACAAAGTAAATCTTGGCTGCTGTTAAAATATTAATATGAAGTGTTTGAAGGTGGATTTTTGAAGTGACTCTGTATAAAGTTCAGGTGTGATTTCCAACTATGTGATGAAAACAACTTCCAGATAAAATAATAAAGAGCAGGGAGTACATGTTAGCTGTGCACCTACCTTATCATTTAAAATTATAAAAACAAAGTGTATAGCTTGCACAGCTGTAGTCAGGTGGCCAAATGTTGGAACTGATTGCTCTGCTAATAATAATAACAATAACAATAAGATGCTATGATATATAGGCTAGGCGCTGTATGTAGTTATTACAGTGACCACTTGATGTTGATTATAGTCTGTGAACTTCAGAGTGAATAAAATAGCAGTGACTCAGCAGAAAATCTGCACCATTGAGCATCTGAGTGAACTGCAATACACTGATCCAGGATCAGGCTCGCTGTGTTGACCAGGCCATGTGCTAAAAAAAGCACAACTGATTCAGTTATTTTTTAATGCTTTTAGAGGAAGGGAACCTGATAAGGGTCATAGGAGGTCATGGGGAGCTGACAGCAGCTGAATTCCTTCATTCCTACAGTCTCTATAAAACATAAAACCTTGTAATCATAACCCCCTCATCAGACTCTCTCTCTCTCTCTCTCTCTCTCTCTCTCTCCCCTCCGTTTTTCTTGCTCTCACTTCTAAGTTTACTTCTCCAGCATGTACACATGTTCAGTTGATTGCCTCAGGCCTTGTCACACCTTTTCTAAACATTTCTCCATCTCAGACAGGACATGTGTGGACATGCTGTAACTTTTATCTTCCTAACACTTAACCTTTAAGCAACAGCTTCTACAATGTACTTAAATATGATGTGCATAAATATTTTTAAACAGTGGCACATCCCTAAATTATTTTCATGAAGTATATAAGAAGTTTCTCACTGTACTGTACAGTATAATACATGATCCTACATGATTGAACAGCTACGTAACTATAGAAAGATCTTGTAAGAAACTTTTTTCCCCGTTCCGGATTAAGTAAAAGAAGGTGAATTGTTTTTAGTGCGTGGGCGGTGGTACAGGGATTAGCATAAACTGAAGTGTAGCATCTGCTGAAGTCATTAGGGAGCATAGCCCCTGTTTGGAAGTAACAATAATGGAGGGGAGCATGCTGAACACAGCGCTTCAGCCTCACGCATCAAGTCTGCCTTTCTTTCTCAATATATATAGCAGTATATTTTTCCTGTCTGCCTTTTTTCTGAGCTACCCTTCTATCATGCTGTCTTAAGCATACTCTATGGTTGATGCATTGTGTGACATGTGAATTAGGATGTAAGGGACATAAGTACACTTATGTAAAATGCACTTAACACTTACTTGGACCCTGAGTGGCGTGGCTGTACACTCTATAGGCACTGTGTTCAAAGGCAAGGCCAGAGTTACAGAGTATTAAAACAAGGATGTGTCTGATGATGTAGGGCCAAAAAAACTTCTTAAATCCCTTAACAAAGGGGCATGGCGACTGACAGCTACACAGATCACTCCAGTAGGGGTTTGTCTTTTAATGTGACGCTATTTTAACTAGTGAATGAAAATATCTTAAATCTAGTCAAATATAACCATTTTTTTAAATTTAGAATTAAAACAAGGCAAATATGATCATTATGCCTATTTCTAGACACATTTCAATACATAATTTGATTTCAATACAATTTTAAGCAGTTCTTTGAATAAAGAAAAAGCTTTAAACTAGCAAAATTCTATTCCAGTAGGAAACGTATGCTTGTACCTTATATTAAGTAATTGTAGATTATTTGACTAGATGCAAGATATTTTCACATTTCACTTTTTGCAGTACATATAATGGCAAACAGTAAACTTCCTTCCATTTTGCTCGAGAGTCACCAAAGGCCGGAACCAAATGTTCAAAACACTTTGGGTTCAAATAAACAATTGCATATTTCACACAGTGAAAGTCTAGTTTAGCCTGGTGTGACATTGTGTGATCACTTACAAATAGAGTGAACACCTGCTCCAGGGCCAGTGTTAAAGCCTCGGAAAAGGACGAATTCATATTAAAATCAGAGGACATTACAACATTATATTGTAATTTCAGCTGCAATTACTGAAGCATTTAAGCCATCAAACTTCTCAATATCCAAGGATTGGACACACACACACACGTACACTAAACTGGACACCATTTTCTTTCAGTATTCCTCTAATTTCTCTTTTTTTCTTGAACTGTCTTCTGCAAAAACACTCAAAATGCTGTGCGTCATCTGCATTATGGCTGCCAAGCAACATTTCATGTTTCCACCTATTGCATTTCATTATCAGATTAACAAATTCAAGAACAAATTCACGAACAACAAGAACAAATTCTTGTTGCTGCACTTATATGAGAACTTTTGGACTGGTCAGCACTGCACTGTTTTTAACTATGCTCATTATTTTGTCCTTGAGTATTATTTTCTTTTAGATAAGTTTAGTCTATTGCTTTATATATGGTAGCACCATGGTTCTGGAGGAACATTGTTTCATTTCACTATGTACTGTCCTTACTCTATATGGTTGAAATAAGAATAAAAGCCACTCTGACTTTGGATCTATGATCATTTTAGTCCAGTAAATAGGGTTTTGGTCTGTTTCATACATTAGGATACATATCAATATTGTTTTGTTCATTGTATAGATACAGTATTCAGATTGATATTAGTCCATTTATTTTTTGCAAATTTTCAACAAGTGTTGTTTGTTGGGGTGGCTTGGTGGCAAAGGTGTTATCACGGTGACCTTGCACCTGCAGGTTCGAGGTTTCAAGTCCCACATCAGGTCTGTGTGCATGGAGTCCCTGTGCTTTTTGAGTTTCCATTGCATACTCTGTTTTCCTTTCACAGCCCAAAGACATTCAGATTAGACTAATTAATGTTTTCAAATCATCAGTAGTAAGTGGGAGAGTGTGTGTGCTTGTGTCCTGCCCAGGGTGTACCCTGCCTAGTATCCCAGGTCTCCTGGGACAGGCTCTAAGCCTACGAGTGAGTGAGTGTTGTTTTATGGGATTTGATTCATTGGCTGAAGTTCCCCGCTTGACTAACCAGATGAACCAGAATATATGTCCTCCTTCTTCTGAATGAATTAGTATTGATGGGTTATGGTTTGTAGATTATGTGCAGGGTCATGTCCATGAAAAAGTGACTATTTGCAGACTTGACGATCAGCTTGTAAGCTGTTATTTTCTTCCAATTCAGATGTCATTAAATAACATAGAGATTCATTTGAGAGAATGACAAAAAGATGACTTATGATGGTCTTAAAAAGCTTCATGCGGATCAGAATCGGTCTGATGACTGAGTGTGAGTCATGTGTTCCAATGTTTTTTGTAGAGCTACATATTTCATTGTACTGCCTGTTTTCGGCACGGCTATTGTATTGTAGGTGACAGATCTTGATTTTTTTTTTTTTTAAGATCCTTCCTGTGTTAAGTTGGTGCATGGTGCATGGCAGATAATGGCTGCCTCAGAGAAGCACAAAAACATACGTAGTTTCTGGGTCAGTGGAAAATGTCGGCCTCCATTTGTCTCAGTTATCCTCTTTAATTGACTTGTGTATGTTGTATACTGATACAAAGCTGTTGATAGGTCATAGGTCAGTAAATACCGGTAAACTGTGATGCACCATGCCAAAATATTATTTCTAGGTAATTTGAGTAAAAGGAAAATATTTTAAAACTGCAGTTACTATGACATTCCAGCCTTTGTGTTGTGTAGCCACGTCCATAATTGACTTTGATAGATCTGAAAAAGCCGTTTTAGGTCCTTAGGAAGTTTGTATTGATTTTTGCTTCGGTATCTAATGATGATTCATGATTCTGCACAGGGGCAGGTTTGGGCCCTGAGCAGTGATGATTACTTCTCTGAAAGTGTGCTCACCTTGTTGAAATTGTGAGACAGGTTTAAAAGGTTTGTAAGCTTAGACTTCTTTGTTCAGTTAGTTAGTGTTGTCCAGAAATGAACAAGTTAAAAAAAGGTCAGGAAATATAAACGTGATATAATACTTTTTTGCTTATTGACTTTTTGTCATTGGTACATGTGTAATTAAAATCTCTTAATCAATCCTTGAGCATTATGTTGTATAATAGATTCAGTACTGATGTGGCTGCAGACATGACCAGAGTGCTGCCTTCATAGAAATATGCAGAAAGATTTATGTAAAAGGAATTTAATCCCAGATTTACATTTTTATAGACATATAATTAAGGAAATAAGTTCTCTCAACAAGTGTTGAAAAACAGAAGAGAGCATAGGCTATAAAGTTTATAAAAGGTGTATGTTTATGTTTCTGTAATAAAACTCTCAGTCAGAAACTATTAAATGAAACCATGCCGGTACATCAGATTTAGTTAGATAAAGGTAGACAAGCTGGTGTCTTGATCTTTTTTGTCACACATTATGAGGAGCACTACTGTAAGTATAAACACTATTTGAAGTGTTGTTGCTGCAGTACTTGAAATCTGGCCACTGCCACTTTATTGATTCTTCACTGGGTTTAGAAATGTTGAGATGCGTTCCCTCTCCTCTTTGTTTCTATTTCGTTTAATGTGTGTCTTTCTTTGCAGTTACTGTAATGTTGAAATAAAACACTTGCTGTGTATATACAGTATGAACCTGTTATATAAACAGTTTTATGCACCAGTCAGTAAGATTCTGACCACTGACAGGTAAAGTGAATAATATTGATTATCTCATTACAATGGCACTTTAAAGTGGTTGAGAAATATTATGCAGTAAGTGAACATTTATTTGCTGAAGTTGATGTGTTGGAAGCAGAAAAACTGGGCACCGCCAAAAGCACCTCCCATGGGCAGAGCAGTAAAAGAAGGTGGCCTGGGCAGATGAATCACGTTTTGTTTAACATCAGTTGAACAGCCTGGTGCATGTCTATCGCTTTCCTGGAGAAGCACTGTGAAGAAAATGCAAGCTGGAGGGTTCAGGCAATGTTCTGCTGGGAAACCTTGGATCCTGCCATTTATCTGGATGTTACTTTGACATGTACAAACTACCTAAATGTTGAGGTAGACCAAGTACACTTCTTCATCAAAATAGTGTTCCCTAATAGCACTGGTCTCTCTTCAGCAGGATAATGTGCCCTGTCATACTACAATAATGGTTTAAGGTATTGACATGGCCTCTAAATTCTCCAGATCTCAATCCAATTCAACATCTTACAGATCTGCTACTGACGGCTTGGTGCGAGATACCACAGTACACATTCAGAGGTGCAGTGGCGAGTCCATGCCTGGATGGGCCAGGGCTGTTTTTTTGGTGGCAAAAGGGGCCCTACTCAATGTTAGGCATGTGGTCATGATATTATGGCTGATTGGTGTATATTACACTGTCTGAGGCAGCAGTGAGAGACACTAAACTGAATTCAGACAACTCCATCTAGACAGCACTCTGACATAAACTATTTGAACGTTGCAGTTACCTAACAATCTTAAACCACAGAAGTATTAAATACTGAACACCACTAAGCCCTAACCTCTGGGTTTTTAAGGGTCTTGTAACATCTTTTTTTGCATCACGTTTTACATTTTAATTTTGGCTATTCCGATATCCAGAATGTACATTTTGAGCTGGAAGAAATCTCCTCTGGTTTACTTTGCCCTGTGTGTAAAAATGAATCATCCAGAGGGAAATGATTGTCCACTGAGAACACCACAAATTCAGACACAGCACTAGCCTTCTTGTTTTTTTGCTTTCTTGCATTTGTATTTCAGAAAGTCAAGTTGTTTTCAGGTTGTGATTCAAGTCTACACGTTTGCATTATGGTTATGGCCTCACATGCAGGTCATTTATATGATTGACATTTTGTGCTGGAGCTCCAAGTTCTACATATGCTCTAACACACACTCATACTTGATCATGCTGACCTGAACTTACCCTCATGTCTCAGTCTTTCTTGCAGAGTATCACATGAATGTATTAATAGTCGTAAATAGATAGTGAGGCGGAGAGTGCAGCGAGACGGGAACAGGACACACTCAGGGTGGAACAGGAACACACCAGGCATTCATCTGTTAGCAGACATGGGGGTAAGAGGAGAAGAGGCAGGCAGCTGTACTAAGAATATTGAGGCACATAAAAAATGCAGTAAAAGGCTTTGCTCACTACAGAGAATTGCTTTAATAGGTTTAACCAAACATACAAATTTAAATAGGATTTCCTAAGAAGGATTTCTCCTTCTTTACTAATAGAAGTCAAAATGTGTACTAAAAGCAATAACAACCAAAATGCATGGAGTGCAAGTTATTAAACGATGACAGCATTTGTTCCCACCTCGTTATTATGTTCAATTGAATATATTACAATTCACAGAAAAAAATCCTTTAATTGATCATTTGAGGATTCATTTGTGCTATTTGAAACTTTTAAAGAATCATTTGAACATATGTAGAATCACTAACATTTACTAGTAACAACTAGTTGTTGTTGTTGGTCTTTCGGCTGTTCCCGACAAGGGTTCGCCACAGCGGATCATCCGGTCTGCACATACAAGCTTGGCATAGGTTTTACGCCAGATGCCCTTCCTGACGCAACCCTCCCATTTTATCCAGGCTTGGGACTGGCACTGCATCCAATGGCTGGGGTTTGGGCACTGGCTCGGAATCGAACCCGGGCCTTCCGCTGAACCTATTAATTAACATACATTTTCTTGAATAATTTGACTTCAGGCCCCTGAGTGGTACAGTGCTCGCCCTGTCAACCCGGGGATCGCGAGATAGATTCCTGGGTGAAGCTGTAGCATCCCGCAGCCGGTGGCCTGGAGAGAGCTGATTGGCCAAGCTCTCTTAACGGGGTGGGGTGGGATGGGAGGCACTTAGCACTCTCACATCAATCACAGCTCTACAGCCAATCATGGGTGTCCGGGGGCTTACGCAAGCGGAAGGAGTGGATAGCGCTCCTCCGAGTGTGTTTCTCCACTCTGTGTGTCACAACGATGCGTGAGTGAGCAGTTTGAAAAGATGAGGTCGGCTGGTGTCATGTGGTTCAGAAGCATCAAGTGATAGTCTTCGGCCCTCCCTGATGGAGTAGGAGCTTTGATGTGGGAGACCCCTAGCGACGGGTGGGAATTGTATACGACTAAATATTTTCAGTGGATTATGCGAGCTATATGTGTTTTTTTCTTTTTTACATTACTTGTTCTTGTTCTGTGAACAGTGTGTGTTCTTAACTGATGTTACAGTGACAGTGACTTACTTCTGGATCAAACACATCTGCTACTAGACTGTAAATCTAATAACTGATATGATGCAAAATATTATGGTAGAAAAATTAGAGATTACCACTAAATTCCATTAGTCACTCAAGATAGTAAATGCAAATGGCTATAATGAACTTAATGGATTTCTCTCTCTCTCTCTCTCTCTCTCTCTCTCTCTCCCCCTTCCTCCTTTCTCCCTATCCTATGAACATCCTCTCGTCTGTCTTCAGGGACGCTGTTCCAGAGAGAACTGTAAGTACCTGCACCCGCCTCCCCACCTGAAGACCCAGCTGGAGATAAATGGCCGCAATAACCTGATCCAGCAGAAGAACATGGCTATGCTTGCCCAGCAGATGCAGATCGCCAGTGCCATCATGCCCGGCAGCCAGCTTCAGCCAATGGTGAGGAGGAGCTAAATCATGCTTTTAGTTTACATGCTTTTAAGCAGGGTGATTTACATGACTTTAACACTGCACCGGTGAAACAGGTGTTCAAATGATGAGTATTATTAGTAAAAATTTCGACTGGAGATTTTTGAAACTATTTAATTTTCATCTCATACCTCACATACGCTCCAGTCTTTTTTTTAATCGACAGGACAGAAATTTTTAGGGTTTAATGTCCTGATATACAGTACCATTATATCTAACGCTGACTTTGATGCCACTGCTTCTGCCATTTTATTATGATGCACATTATCATAGCATCATAACTCGTCCTGATAGTCAATGTTAAACCTTGTTGTGTTCAATAAGTTAGAGGTCAGAGGAGGTTATGCAGTGCTGAAGAGGCAGATTTCTGCTCTGACCTGCCCTGAGTTGCTTGCATAGCTAGCACGTCTACACACGATTGTGTAGCCACGTTACCGCATTATTTTTTATAAAATTATCTGAAAACAAACATTATTGTACAATTTAAATAGTAACGATTATATTATTATGCAAAACAGTACAATAACACCACACCTAGTGACTTCTTTAACTGCCGCTCGCTTAATCAACAGTAAGCGGCTGGTTTCAATGGACAGGGTAATTAAAAAATAGATGCTTTAATGCTTAATTTCCCACCAGGACCCAGTACAGAGTCACCAGAGCTTAACTTTCAGAGTGATTGTCTTTTTTTTTTCTTTTGCACTCTTGCATTTTGCTTATTCTTCGAGCAACTTTATACCTAAAAACACAAAAATAGAAATGCTAAATAATTGTAAATAATGTATAAATAAGTTATTTTTAGCTTTGACTAGCCTTAACTAAAATAATTGTAATAGTTATCACGTTCATATGCTCTGTGACTCTACTGTAGGCTGCTACTGCAGATTATGAGTCAGAGAAAGTCTAGCTCTGTCATAGTCATATGGCCCTCATTATTTGTAGTCTGACGATGTGTTTATAGCATGTTTTAGTGTGTTTGTCGAAATGGGGGTCACGGTTTAGTCAGCGTGGTGCAGCATTAGACAATTTATGCAAAATTGGGATTTTTATCCCACATTAAGCCCTTAAAAATCTAAAGTAATTACTTGGTTATTTAAAGTAAGGGTGCATAGTGTCACTGATGCAAAGAACCCTTCTAATGGAGTCTCTTTATGTAAGCAGCCAAACATGAAAATTATTAGATTAGATCATTTGACCCCGTGCAGTTGTGCATGTTTTGCTTTTACAGCAATGTTGTAATAGAAGTGAGACCCGTCGAATGAAAAAGGTTGTTGTTGTTGTTGCTGTTACATTTTGAAATGCATCGTGATACATCAGGATTAAGTGATTTGTTAGCACATTCTATTAATCCATTTTGCCACCTTACCTTTGTTCTTCTGTTTGTCTCTGTCTCTCACTCATTTCTGCAGCCTTTCATCTCTGTCACGCCGAACTTAGCCACCAATGCCAGTGCAGCAGCGGCAGCAGCTGCAGCAGCGGCGGCTTCCTTTAACCCATACCTGAGTCCCGTATCGCCAGCTCTAGTGCCCACTGCTGCTGACATCCTACCCAGCGCGCCAGTCCTGATCGGTGGGAATCCTGCTGCCGTGGCACCTGTGACCTCCACAGCCAACGCAGCTGCCCAGAAACTTCTGCGCACTGACCGCCTGGAGGTATGACACAGAGGGAAAGGGCATACTGCATACTGTCATTATTCATTCACATTTTATTTGCTTTTTTATATATTGTGTTATAATTAATTTTATAATTAGATACTGAACACTTCCACTGCTATTCTGCTTCATCAGTTGTACAATGGAGCTCTCTAGATGATTAGGAGCCAAGTTAGGCATTCAAAATAAAAAAAAATAAAAATTAATTTAAAATATTTCTCTAAAAATGTTATTATGGGCATCTGTTACATTTGGAGCGTCAAAAGGGACACTGTCTTGTGAAAACCAGTATCTCATATACTTCCTGGTCATTCTTTGCTAAAGTGATTTTGCTATTGAAAATAATCTTCAACATTAGTGACAATGCATGAAATAAATTAGAGGCAGTCTTGGCATTTGTTAAACAACAGGAGGGACTGATATTTTCAGGGATCTCACAGATTACACAGATTATAGAAAAGAAAGAAAAAAAACCTTATAGTGTTGGTTAGAACAAAATGCTTGTGGATTTTGCTGCCCCCTACTGTACACACATATTAAATAAAAATGTAGTGAATGTCAGACAGTAATTGGAGCGGTCATGCCACACATTTAATCACTGAAGGCACAATCTGCTCTCAGCTATCGGCATTTTAATAACAGTGCCATTACAGTTTCACCAAAATAAAACGACATGCTAGTAATAAAGCCACCTTATCTTTAGAGTATCAGTACAAAGAATATTGAGACTTTCTTTTCTTCTCCTCTCATTAAAATGAACCTGATCAACTAATCCAGTGTAGTAACCAGTGTTGGGTGTAAAGCGTTACAATGTAACGCGTTAGAGTACTTGGATTACTTTTCTAATGTAACGAGTAATCTAACGCGTTAGGTCTGCCATTTAAGTACTCATTTAAATGTAATTAGTTACTTTAAAAAGTAACGTCCCTCAACACTGGTAGTAACTTATAGCCAATAGAATGTTATTAAACAACTCATTTGACGTTTGAAACAGTTGAATACGGAATTGTAATGATTACTCTGTGACCGTATGTGAATGTGATTGCAGATCACTTAATGAGCACAACAATGTTAACTGACACCCATCTAATGCGCTGTACTGTATGTTAATACGAATTGACATATAAAGCATGACTTATGTGTTGGCTCACATCATTTATGTAGCTGTGTGTGTGTGCATACTGTACATGTACGTCTAGTATCCATGTTTATTCGTAACGTTTTCATGTTTGTCTGTACATGTGCACACATGTGTCTGGTAATATTGTTACCGTCCTCATGTCTGTTGTAACATATCATAATGTGTGTCAGGTGTGTCGCGAGTACCAGCGTGGTAACTGCTCTCGCGGTGAGACAGACTGCAGATTTGCACACCCGGCTGACAGCACCATGATAGACTCCAGTGAGAACACTGTCACCGTGTGTATGGACTACATCAAGGGTCGCTGTTCACGGGACAAATGCAAATACTTCCATCCTCCGGCACACCTGCAGGCCAAGATCAAAGCAGCACAGCACCAGGTGAACCAGGCCACAGCCACCGCAGCCATGGTGAGTACAGGACACACAAACACTCGCTTATACACGGGTACATGCACAGTGTAGTGAGAAGTTCAGTATGTACATTAGTACATGTGCACTTCCATTCATACAGTAGAATAATACAGTAGAGTCCAACATATTAAGAACGAACAGACGCATCTTCAGAGCATGCTTATGTTAATGATTTTTTCATCTTAGATTGGCACGATTCCCTACTGTGCCACCATATACATACAGGGAGGACATAAAGACATGTATGGTGTAAAGAGGGTGCATCATAAAGGGCATCTCTGATAGTTTCATATTTCATTACATTTATCAAGCAGAGAATGTAATACAATAGTTTATAAAGTGGGTCTTTTAACTGCAAAGATCAGGTGTTTTTAAGGCTTAAATGAGACACATGCTGAGCAAGTTCAGCCTTAGATTGCTAACTATTACACCTATAACTCTTTCCTATTGGCCTTATTACAGTTACTGTAAAAGTCATAATGCTTACTGGATATCATGTTTTCACATCAGCAGTTGTCCAGGAATACACAGCACCCTGTATATCTTTCTTACCAGGTAATTATTAGGACAGACCCTTATACGCACATGACAAATGAAAATGAAAAAAAAAAATCCATGGTAACCATACAAACTAATGTAAGTTTCTATAAATAACAATGTTATGATAATTTGATTACATACCTTGACATTACAAAGAGCAAGGAATTA
>JAOTRS010000022.1:8783263-8796422 GCA_028565755.1 Dinotopterus cunningtoni
ATGAAGGCCATCCCAGGAGGGCGAGACCAAAACCTACCTCTGCCGCAGACGAGAAGTTCATTTAGAGTTATCAGCCTTTACAGAGCATAAGTAGCAGACACATCTCAATATCAACTGTTCAAAGGAGATTAATGCATTTTTTTGGATGCCTTCAGCATTCCTTTACAATGTAGAAAGAAATAAAAATCAGGAACAATCATGGAGTTAGAAAGTGACCCCAAACTTTTGAACGGTAGTGTGTGTGTGTGTGTGTATGTATATATAATATTCTTTTATTTTGTGTAGTATATGTTGTGACAGGTATAACATTGCGACAGTGTTGTTGTTTATGAGCATTTGCCATGGTACTGAAGGACTCCAAAGAGGTCATAAAGAGAGAGGAGACAACGTCCTGCCCAACTTAATGTATTCACTGCTCATTATGTTGACAGTAATAGTACATGGCTTTTCCAGTAAGCACCCACCTTTCAAAGCTGTTTGAATTTGTGAAGACGCATATCAGCAGCCTGTTGTGGGACATTTTTTTGTCTCTAGCTTATTCACTAATTTGGACTAGCAGTGTCAGCCCTGTGTATCCCATCAGTTTGATATTGATTTTTACTCTGCACTAAGTCGTTCTACATGCAAAGCGTTTTCAAGGTTCGCACATTAGTGAAGCAATAGCAGGTGAGTTTGATGATATCAGATCCGAAACATAAGTTCTGTTCACACTGTACTCGGGGACAACACAAGGTACTGGCATTGATACTCCCTATCAGCAAGTATGCATAGAAACCCATAGGACTCACAAAAAGTGGTTTCAGTGCATCACTGATAAATAGCTTCACAAGAGAGAAACAGGAGAGACTGGTGAGGCCATAACCCACGAGATGTTATAACAAGTAATGATGAGAACTAACTTGTTCCACAGATGTTTGATGGCATTAATTGGAACTCTAATCATATGAGGTATGACGTGTCAATTAAAAAAAATCTTGGCTTGAGACTGATTTTCTTAATGCATACAAGAACCAGAAACACAAAACCACCAACATACATGCTAACAAACAAAAAAAAAAGAATAGAGCACTGACAAATCTGAGTGCGCGCATGTGCACACACATACAGTATATGCATGCAAGTGTATAGAGCGGAAGTACATGAACAAATGAAAACCTGCAGAAATGTATAACGTATGTAACAATAGTAAATGTACATGCCGCACTTACCTTATTCTTTTATTTGTCTTTTATTTATAAATTTGTTTTTCATTCGTTACACCTGGCACAAACCGATATGTATGTGTCTCAACTAGTGTGTGAGAACGCTTTTAAAAAAAACCAAGGTGTGCAATGTAGAACCAGCCCAGGCAGAAGACCAAGGCGAAGGGAGGAGGAGAGGCAGCAGGATTGCATGAGGTGTGTGTGTGTGTGTGTGTACGTACAAACAAGCAGCTACAGTAAAGGCCTAACAAAGCATCTCAAGGGATGTAACTCATGACTCATTTGGTCATGTCCATGTGTTCCAGATTTTAGCCAGGCATTGACTATAAAGGTTAAAGGCTATCCTCAATTGTTAGTCGTTCCCATAATTTATGAGCCCCTAAAATGGGTGTGTGTATGAAAATGGATGCAAATTCTTGAATGGTTAATGGCAAATTTTGTTAGTACCCCTCTTTTCATTTTGTTGGGGTTTTTTTGTACTTGTTTCCCGTTTTACGTTATCAGTATTTCACATCATTGCGGATGAATTATGGCCAAATCTTCTTTACATCATCATTGCTTAAGTTTATAATAGTTTTTGGGCTTTTGCTTATACACAGCTCTTTTGGGGTCCCATCACAGCACTTCAGTTAGATTGACGTCTGAACTTTGACTAGGCCATTTCAAAATATTGGTTGTTTTATTTTTTTAGCCCTTCTGATGTAGAACAAGCCAAAATCCTCATCCCCTCCATCGCCATTCTTGAGTTTGGGGAGTTTCTGCTGAAATGCTGTTTGGTTTTCCCAAACATTGTGCTGGACATTAAGGCCAAGGCCTCCACTTTAATCTCGTCTATAGAGCAAGTCTTGTGCTTTGTTCAGATACAGTTTTGCAAACCTCAGTCGTGCTTCCATGTTCTTTTTAGACAGAAGAGGCTTTCTTCTGACACCCTTCCAAACACACTTACTTGTTCAGTGTTTTTCGAAATGTGATGTCATGGACCTGGGTCTAAGATATATCTGTTGTTGTTTTTTTTTGTTGTTGTTGTTTTTTTGAGCATTGCACAGTCTGACCTTGGGGTGAATGTTCTGGGACGTCCATACCTTGAAGTGTCTTGAATGCTTTCCACTTGTGAGTAACCTTTCTCACTGGAGAACGTTGAACTCCAAAATGTTTGGAAATGGTTTATACCCCTTTCTAGATTGATGTGCAGCAGCAATTGCTTTTCTAAGATAATTGCTTATGTCTTTCCCTCTTAACGTTCTGTTAACACATACCTTTATGCTTCTGACCAGCAAGCGTTTGCTTTTGTCTGCACACCTGCTGAAGATCAATTAATTAAAGGCTGATGATGATCAGCAGCGTCTGAAAGCAACTTACCCTCCGAAATCCTGTGGAAGCAGTAAGGGGGTACTTAGGGGGTACTAACTTGGTTTAACTTTTGTTAAATAAATAATGGCACAGTTAAATAAATGTTGTATGATCAGATGATCTTTATTATGTTTTTACACACATAAAAAAACATGGAGTTAAAAGAGGGGTTATAACTTTGTCTATGTGTATATACCTGCAAATGAAAAAACATCTCACTATAACCTTTAATCGGGGATAAGCTTATGCAATGTCACAACATTTATTTTCATTCAAAGTCATATTAACTTCTGTCTAAGATTATTTATTATGATGGGAGAGTCAGACTGCTACATAAAGTCTTCACCAGTACATTCCTAAGATTCCCAATAGAGTTAAGTTCTGGACTATATGGTGGCTAATTCATGCATGAAAATGATGTCTTATGCTCCCTGAACCATCTTTCACAATCTGAGCCAGATAAATCCTGGCATCATCTCGAAATATGCTCGTTCCATCAGGGAAGAAAAAAATCCATTGATGGAAAACATGGTTATTCAGTATATTCAGGTCGTCATCCCACCTCATTTGGGCACATAACGAGGCTGAACCTAGGTATGACCAACTGAAGCCACAGGCTTGTACGGTAGGCACTAGACATAATGAGTGCATCGATTCATCCGCATTTCTATTGCGCCACTTGGAAGAAACATCTGGCCTAAAAAAATCTGTTGCACTTAACATTTCCTCTTTTCTTCCCCACTTCCCTGTTGGTTCTTGCTGTAGTTACTTGCACATTTGTAGATTTTGCCAAGTTCGCACATGTTCGTGCCAAAAAACCTGAGGCAGCATAACAGAGCCGGGGCAAAAACATGTACAAACTCAGTATTCACTTTTTTGCCTCTTAGATCATATTTTTTTCCCTTTAACCTGGTCTTCCCTAGGGGTGTGTATCTCACTGATTCCTGATGTTACTGAGGTAGATGTAACTTGCAGTGTTTAACTCTGTAGAAAACAACGATTACAACATATCTGCATTGTTTGTATTTATATGGGAAATATTACTACTGTAATTCTACAAAACTTTAACACAGTATTTTGACTTATTTAATATTCCTTCTAATTATGCATTTCAGAGATGCAGCCTATTAACCGTTCCTTTATCTACCCATATATAAGTGAAAGAAATTTAGAAATAAATTCTGTTTGGTGTGTAAAGATGGCACTGTCTGTCAAAGCACATACGATGTCAGACCATCTTCCTGGGTTTTTCAAACAAGAGCTCGAACGCCCTCGCCTATGGCAACGCTTCTGATGCTGGTCTATTTATCGATATTTTCAGACATGCAGCCAGATGTTCCCCTTTAACCTGGTAAACAGATGGTTTAAATTAAGCAGACTTGATCTGTGATATTTAATCCAAAATACTGTATATTTAGTGCAGACGGTTATGGATCTTTGATGCTGCGTCTCTCTCTCTCTCTCTCTCTCTCTCTCTCTCTCTCTTTGCCATGTTGTCATCTGCTGTGTTGTCATCTGGGTGTGTAGTGCAGTTTTACAAGTTTAGCTACAGCAGTGCTTTTGGCAGGACTTCCGGCTGAGAGTTCTGTTGAATCCGCTTCAACATATGTAACAAAGTTTATATTCCATGATCTCTTTTTCTTTCGCATGCACTTGAAAACCAGGGAGCCTGCATCAGTTATAATGGCTGTAACGGCTTTAACCGTTTCTCTTTTTTTGAGCTCTAGCTGCTATATTAGAGACCACCTAATTCTTTTCTGAATAGGCATTTTGAATAGTTTTTTTTTTTCCTTTAACGGTCTAGTGTCTGTCTGTCTGATTATGTCTCTATGTCTACCTCTCTCTTCCTCTCTCTGTTGTTGGTATTCGTTATCTCCGCATCTTTCTCTCTTTGTTTAGTTTGGCTCAACAGTGTTTTAATCATCATCATGAATGTCACATTATTGCTAAAGCAAGTAAATAAATTAACAGACTGTAAAAATAATCTGTACTTACAGCACACACAAACACAGCATTAAATCAACCCTTATAAATACAGACTTAAATAAAAATATATAATAAATAATCCAGTAAAGCAGTACATCGTGAAGTGGTTAAACAGCTTTGCTCCACCGTTGCTCATCATCAGCCAACTGTCAGAAATCTGATCTTGTGATGCTGACCCTTTTTCTTTTGTGTTTATTTTTCTGGCAGTGGCAGAACATGCCCTCTGTCTCGACCTCACCGCTCTCAAACCGAGCACTCAGTCTCTGTTCTCTGGCCAGCCAGGTTCTCCCGTGTCTGCCCTTCACCATAGCCGAGTGCTTACTCGGCCAGCACTGCGTCAGTAGCACTCTCTGCTTTATATCTCTGACACTGAAGCGATTCATTGTCAATTCATGCGCTCTATTTAGAGCCTAACAGCAGTGTAATCTACACTGGGTTTGGACTTCCCCGGTGCTCCAGATACGCTCTTCTCATCGGTTTAATCGTGTGTTTGACTCTGATTCGACACTTGTGAGTAGTGCTGCTCTGAGACAGCTGTGCTTTAGGGGTTAGTGAGTCTCAGGTTTCTGAAACGACTGGGTTTAGACCTGAGGTCTTGTGCGTTACCACAGTGTCTGTTCATTACTTTCACTGTCTCTATGTATCTGTTTTTTTATCTGATGTCTTTCTCTCTCTCTCTGCTTCCTGTCAGACTAGTTTCATATCTAATGGCTTTTTTCCCCTCTCTGGGTTATCATTACAGTTCAGTCACATGTACAGTGCAGAGGACAATGTCAAAGCTTTGTTTGTGTGTGTATTTGTGTGTGTATGTGCTTAACAGAGCTCTCGTTTGTGTCTCTGCTGAGTGTCCGGTAGCAGCTGCGTAAGATGAGCCTGATATGTTGATATGTTTATTTTAGGTATCTCTTATAATAAATCATTGCTGATAAATTGACAGCTAACAGTTTCTCATAAACAGACCCATGTACAGTTCCATGAAAAAGTATTTCCTGATTTATTTATTTTATTTTATTTTGCAAATTTGTCTCTCTTAAATTATTCAGATCATCAAACAAATTTTATTATTACACAAAGATAACCCAAGTAAATATAAAATGCACATTTAAATGTTTTTTAAATGAAATTTAACCAGCGAAAATTCCCAATAAATGTATCAAAATGTATTTTATTGTCACATGAATGAAAATGAATAGTAATATAATTGGCACACTGTGACTTCCTGTTATTGATCCAGCTTACATATTGATCCTAATCTTATAAGGAAAAAATTCACTTTATAGTTTTTCGTAGACATTCAGGTGGGTCTCTAGTGTTTTTCTCCAAACAAAAAACATGAGGAGGAAAAAAACATTCCCTGTTTTTGTCTTTTTTTTTTTGTTTGTATTTTCGCCAGTGCTTAAACAGGCCTATTAATAAACTTGAATTTGACACAGAAGTAGTAAGATATGTAAGCTAAACACAGGAATGCAACAGGTAACATGTTTACTGTAGCAGCTAAAGAGCATTACACCAGTGTGTAGCCTGTGCACCTGATGTGTGAGTCTTATGCTACACTTAAGAAGTGAAATGGATGAAGATTGTTAGTTTATGTGTAACAACAGGTTTATTATGCTCGATTATAGAACTGTTATTTGTAGGCCTTTTCTGGCCTGGCCTGTATACAGCATGTGATCTCTCATGTGGTGTACTTGTTAGTCAACACAAATAGCTCTTGTACAGATTTGTTAAAAGTATCCAGTTCTCTTGGCCAGAATGTGATGTACATGGAAACTGCCCATTATGTTTGCGTTGTGTAAGGGAGGATTTGGAATTCGGGGTTTTTTTAGTAACATGAGAAGTTGCTTTTAGAAGTTGTTTTATTAGCTTTGTGCAAGAGAACAGCTAGACTGGTAAAGGAAGGACTGTTTATAGATGCTTTACTGTAAGTCAGTGGTCTCCAACCTTTTTTTCACCACTGACCGGTTTTATGTAAGACAGTTTTCTACGGAGCCCTGAGTTTGTTTCCCTGCGACCAGACTGTCCCATCTAAGAGTGATAAGAGACAATGACACCCAGTGTATTCCTAATGCTCTGTAATTTTATTTTCCTTGCTGTAACTGCAGACATCCCTGTATTACAAGGATAGGTTGTTAGAAACGGAAGCAGGCTTTTCAGTTCTTTTGTGACGATCTCAAGTTATTCTGCTTTGATTTAATCCAGAACATCTGCAGAGTTTAAGTTGTGTCAAACATACTTTTAAGGCCACGTCTATTATACAGAGCGGCCTTGGAGAATGTGATTCACCTGTTACCCGATAAACTCTTAATTTAGGTAGGACACTTCGGCATTTTCTTTTGAATGCAGCTTTCTTTTTGTTGGCAGCGTCAGAGTCTCATCCTCTGTCATTGGGTATTTTCCCTTTCTCAAAGAAGCTCTCCAGAGACGTTTGTTTCTTACTCAGATAGAGGTAGCTTGTAATTTGGCTTTATTTTATCAGCCATCAAAACCGATACAGGGAGAAGTGTGGGAAAGAGGTACAGACGTAAGTGTAAGGCATGAGGCAGGTTTTTAATAAATTTTCACCAATTGCTGTGATACAAAAGAAAGAAAACACTTTAAACTGTGCTCTTATAGGAAATTAATCAGTGCTGGGGAGAGTTCACAAGACACAGCATGGGCTACCTACATGGCTGGCAAGAGCTTCCATTCCCCTGACGACTGATTATGATCGTTATGATTCCTCTGACGACTGATTGTGTGAAGGAAACACTCTGTTTAGTCTCTGCCAGTTTGTTATACCAAACCTTCTCTATTTATTGTCTTCCCAGATTCTGATCCTGTACCTGATTACTCCTGTTCTGATTGCGTCATGTTGCAGTTTATGTCATTTGCCCATCAGCTGCTTCTTAAAGCCAATTTTCTCTGGCCGTGTTGCCTTGTTTTTTATTTTACAAAGGTTTGTCAACCTGCAATTGTGTCTGTGTCCTAAACAGCTCTTTTTGTACAGTATAATGTTATAATCGACAGCTTTGCTCTCTTAAATACCACAAATGTAAAATTAAAAGGTTTTTGTAGTGTTTTAGAATATAATTTTATACTTTTACTGAATAACTTTATTGAAATTTGCTTGGAAATAGTGAAATTAATGCTTTAAAGCTCATATACTGTACTACATCCAGCTCAGATCATGTACTCTGTCATGGTTGATTTTCTTTCTGTTTCACTTCTTTTTCAGATATACTGTTGAGGTGTTTATAGCTTTAAAACCCATGTTTTAAGGGCTTTTCCAACCCACATTTCTGGTAAACAAAACAAGCAGGAAAAAGGTTATTCAGTATCAACCGATTTATTTTGAAGAATATTAATTCATCATGACTTCCTCAGTGTTTAGTTACATGAAAGTTAAAACAACAAAACGGCACACTAATACCTACACGCAGTCGATATGCTGCTACTAAAAGCAACGCTTTAGGATGAAGTTAAATCACAGACCATCAGAAAATATCTACTCATCAGTTTCAGTACTGATGCAAATCCACCTCAGGCGACACGGTGGTGTAGTGGTTAGCACTGTCGCCTTGCACCTCCAGGGTCCAGGGTCGTTTCCTAGCCCGGTTCGATTCCCGTCTCTGTGTGCTTGGAGTTTATATGTTCTCCCCGTGCTTGCTAGGTTTCTTCCGGGTACTCCGGTTTCCTCCCACAATCCAAAGACATGCAGATCAGCTAATTGGCATTCCCAAATTGTCTGTAGTGTGTGAATGTTTGTATGTGTGTACCTTGTGATTAATTGGCACCCTGTCCAGGGTGTACCCCGCCTCGTGCACTAAGTCTCCTGGGATAGCCTCCAAACTCCACTTGACCCTGTAAGCAGAATAAAGCGGTATAGACGATGAGATGAGAATTGTTTCTCATTCGGACAATGGTTTGATGTGAAATGTACAACATTGAAGACAGTAGAACTGTCAAAACATTTCCACTGTGAATAAACAATTACCAATGGTTCTTTATTCTATGAGTAAATGGTATTAAAAAGATAGAGGTTGTTGTCCTTATTTAACAGTTGAGTGTGTCTAGCTTTTTGACATGCTGTAATAGTCTAATGCTGAACAAATGGCAACTTCTGGGTGGAGCCAGAGGAGGGTCTGTAATAAAAACCACCATTTCCCTCAAGGATACTGTAAACATTACAAATAACAGACAAATCCAAACAGCATGTTTATAAAGGAAAGATTTAAGTAAGAAAAAAGGCAGGAGATGTTTATCGTTTTGTCATGCGCACTCATTTGACCAACCCATCTGTCCAAGATAATTTAAAAAGTGAATTTTTATAATAGGTTTCCTTTAAAAGTAAATTGTTCCCCAAAACATAGGTTGGATACTGAGCCAAGGAGTGCTCAGCTAATCTGGGGACTTGGTTGATATGCGTCATAAAGCTGGTGCCAACTGTATGCAACGCTTCCTTAGGAATAGTGTTAAAAATATAACATCGTATAAGCCATTTCGTATAATTTTTATGTTATTGCATGTAAACGTAAGGGTTTTGTGCTTAACCTTTTGCAGCATTTTGACATTTTGGGATTCAATTAAAAAAAAGAGATTAGGGTTATCCAGACCAGTACCTTTTCTTATGCCATCCTGACAGCAGATGGACACTAACAGTCATTCAACACAAAAAATAAAACAAACCCGCAGCAACATTAATGGCGTTGAGCAAGGCTAAAAGTTGTTTCTGCTACACTGATAAGTAATAACAGCTTTGCTTACTGTTCTGTTTCCCTTCACTTTGTCCTTGTGTTTTAATTCTGTTGCATCATGAACATTTGTTTGGGAATCTCTGCTCACTGCATCTATTTTGAAATAAGCTGGAGGGGTTTTGGTGTAACCCATTACACGCATACCCCATGCATGCACATAGGACTGAGATCTGAAACTCCACTGTGGCATAACAAGAGAAATTTCTCTGGAACATGAACCAGATCATATCTTTAACCCATTTCTTCTGTTTGTTTATTTTCTGTGGATTCCTGTGTGTGTGTGTGTGTGTGTGTGTGTGTGTGTGTGTGTGTGTGTGTGTGATCTATCAACCAGTCATGCTATATTTTGATACAGCTGTCATAAGATAACTTTATTATCCAAATAAAAATAATAAAATTATGTGATGCTTAGTAGTCTAATCTTGTAAAGTGACGACTTGTAAACCTGGATCTAGTCATTTCTTCTCTTCCTGCATTTGACCACAATAGTTTACAGGCTGATATCTTGATGTCCCGCTGCACAGAATGGAGCAAACTGGTTTTCAGATAGAATCAGGAAAAGTGCATAATCTCAACTGGTTAATCCTGTTTCTCACCACAGCGTCCGGTAGACAATGACCCATGCTTAAATAAAATAAGGATTGCCTTGATTTTGGATGTTTGAATAACATGAAATGTTGAATAATATTATAGTTCTGTTACTATACATTACATATTTACTGACATGTACGTAATGACCTGTGCTGTACTGTATGTGTGACAAGCATTTGGAACTACGTTAAAACACTCAGGAGGTTCAAACCTGAAATTTTCAATCCCTTCTTATCAGCTAAAAGATGTTGAATTCTGTGGAACTCAACTTGGATGAGTTTGCACTGCCATACATCAGTGGGCATCCCAGCGAGTGAATAAGCAGGAGATAGCCGTCTAACGTTATTTTACTCTTGTGTGTGTGTGTGTGTGTGTGTGTGTGTGTGTGTGTGTGTGTGTGTGTGTGTGTGTTTTAAAGTATGCTTTAAGCATTTTGTAGACGTGTCAAACAAGACATGACAAATGTCAAATAGAAATGTCTGCCACTCTTTTTGACCTGAGGAAACATTTAGCTGGTTTTATATTGCTAAAGTAACATTTGCCATTGCACAAAGATTAAATTGTTGGCTTGCATTGAGCAAGGAAAAATTTAAATTTCTACTATTGGGTTAAGAAGTGTTTTAAAAATACATTATTAAAACCTGAAAGGATAGTGTTGAACTGTCACCATTGCAGACAAAATGTGGACTTAAAAAAATCATGAATGACTGTGATTAGAGATCACGTTGCATCAATAAAAAAATTAATAAAATAAAAAAATCCAAAGTCGCCTTTACACCCTCATTCATGGGAAACTTCATCAGAAGTCCCAGTTTGACTTAAATGCTTCTCGTATGTTTAACAGTGAAAGTAAAAGCGTTTCTATATGCACGGTGCAACAAGAACTCTCAGTTCTAATAGGAAAAACATAAGGGGCTCTTATCAGATTGACCTTTCTCCAGGGCGATGGGTGGGTTGGGAAAAGAAGAGAAGCATGAGGCGTCATCCCATCATGCATAATGCCCATAACTTGTAGATCCACCTTTAGCAGCAATAACTTAAAGTAATCATTTCCTATATGACTTTATCAGTCTCTCACATTATTGTGGAGACATTTTGGCCCATTTTTATTTACAACATTGCTTCAGTTCGTTAAAGTTTTGGGGCATTTACTTATGCACAGCTGCCATGAGGTCCCACCACAGCATTGCAGTTTTTTTTTAATTATTTTTATTTTTTATTTAAGACATTCTGATGTAGATTTACTTGTGTGCTTTAGATTGTTGTTCTGTTGCGTAACTTAATTTAGGAATTCATGGTTGACCCAAGTGACCGCAAGGTTCCTAGGTCCTGTGGCTGCAAAAAAAAAAAAATGGGGGGGTTTATCCTAGCATTGCACAACCTGACCTTGGGGTGAATATGCTGGGACGTCCACTTCTAGGAAGATTGGCAACTTTCCTTCCACTTTTGAATAACCTCACTGTGGAATGTTAAACTCCAAACAGTTTTTTAACCCTTACCAGCAATAATTATTTTTCTAAGATAATCGCTTGTCTTTCCCTCTTGGCATTGTGTTAACATAGATCTAAATGCTCCAGACGAGCAAACTGCCAAAACATTTGCTTTTATAGCAAGTCTACACCTGCACATGGTCAATCAATTAGGGGCTGATGATCAGCAGCACCTAAATGCAACTTATCTTAAATCCTGTGGAAGCAGTAAGGGAGTGGTTAGTATTGACCTAGTAGATTATGATGTTTTTACACAAAACATAGAATTAAAAGAGGGGGTAATAGCTTTTAACATGACTATATAATCATGCTCAAAAGAAACATTACACACACAAATGTCTTACAAAATGTATCTGTCAAATAAATAGGAAAGTCTGGTCTTGTACAAAAATCTGTCAGTCAGCACCAGAAATGTAAAATTCAGAAGACGTTGACAATGACATCGAGTTAACATTGCATGATACAGCCTCCTTGCATGTCCAGCAAGTCCAACTGCAGCCAAACATCATTAAATAGTCCAATGAATTATCGTGTGTAACCCTGGATTACCAACAGCAGTACTGGCAGTGTTTCTCAAATGACGCTATCGAATTAGTCTGTCTTGTCTTGGCGTTGTTACTCTTGCCCTTTTAGACCTGAGGGCAACCAGCAGTGGAACCAGTTGTTTGGAAGCAGTTCCATAGCATGGAAATGGTATTTCTGGTAAACTCCAACCGTTGCAGCAAGTTAAAACATTCTGTTGGCCCTCTCTCTGCTAGCATAGTCTAAATGGGCATGCTAGCGTGAAGACAAAATGGACAATCAGAGTGTGTAAGTGCCCAGCACCCTTTAAGAAGATGCGAGTTAGGTTATCCATGATAAAGTTAAGTTCTGTTGAGAATAGCTGTATTGTACCTTACCTGTGTTCTTAACATAACGAGGCAAACAAAATAGTGAAACATTTCTTTTGTCAGTGAATATATTACTTTAAAAGGTTACAGTTGCATTTGCAGTTAAAGAAATCCTGCAGCAGACCCAGCAACCATATATCCCGCATACTTGTATTTAGATGTCGCTTAGTATTAATTAGCTACATCAACAATAATGATGGTAAGATATGTCTGTGTTTGTGTTTGCAGGCATACGCAGTCGGAGGATATGATGGTCAGAGTTGCCTCAGCAATGTGGAAGTCTATGACTCTTTCTCTAACCGCTGGACGGAGGTGGCTCCTTTGAAGGAGGCTGTAAGCTCTCCAGCTGTGGCCAGCTGTGCTGGAAGACTGTTCGTCATCGGTGGAGAACCAGACGAGAGCAGCTGCACAGATAAGGTGAGCGTGTTAAGTGATGTGTGTTGGTGTGTGTTAGGAAAAGTTTTTTACCGCTTTTGCAAATGCTGGTTAAGCTCTTTAACTCTTGTTTAAGATTAGTTGAAGTCAGTGAGGCTGTCATGTACAGTACTAGTCAAAAGTTTGGACACAAGTTTGGACTTATTTTCCCTACATTGTAGAACAATACTGGTAATTAAGTAACAACAACAGTCAGTTGTTATTTTAAGACACTAAGGTCAGCTGTTCTGGAATATTTCTTGCAAGAACAGTATTGTCAAGTGCATTTACAAAACCCATCAAGCATCATGATGAAACTGGCTCTCATGAAGACCATCCCAGGAAACCAGACCAAAACTTACCTCTGCTGCAGATAAGAAGTTCATTTAGAGTTACCAGCCTCAGAAATTAACACACAATTAACGGCACCTCAGATTACAGCCGTTATGATGACTTTACAGAGCATAAGTAGTGTGCATATCTCAATACACTATATGGACAAA
>JAOTRS010000022.1:8825298-8842957 GCA_028565755.1 Dinotopterus cunningtoni
TGCATGTAGATTTAATTTTTTTTTTGCGCTGAATTGTACATGGGCATTTTTATAGACAAAATGCAAGATAAAAAAAAATCTGTTGCACTTTGTAACGAAAGTCAATAACCATAATCCTCATATACTATTTAACACAGTGACCCATGCAATTAAGCTTCCTGTCTGCACTTGTGCATCACTTTACTCCTACCTACGTTTTTGCTGTTTGCATCAACAGTCAAATTGCATCAAACACAGACTTGTCTCTTACTGTCACTGCATTACACACAGATTTACCAGTTCTTGCTGGTTTGCGTTAAGCATGACCCAATATTATTTATCATGTGTGGAGAATTTTCCTGACTTCTATAACGGTCGCTGTGGGAAAAGCATTTCTCCTTCAGTGGTCACATTTGTATTCCTTTTACATCAGGCATGATCTTGTGAACTATAACAAATATTGTAAAGAAATATTGTTTTCCATTTTCCTCAGCAATAAAATTTCTGCATGAAATGTGTCTGATTTAGTGGATAAGTTTCAAACACTGAGTGTCTCACCATCATCCACTGGTGACAGATGAACAGTGAAGCTCAGTCACACAAAAACATGAGCGTAGACAGATTTCAGTTATTACCTGAACTGTGCATGTTTTCACCTGACTGACTTCTCCATTTCTTTGTGTTCCTGGATTAAACGTTGAGAGTAATGGATAACCGTAGCTGATTTACACTCACAGGTTGATTTATTAGGAATGCTATAGTGTCATTAAATGCGGTATTGTTTCTCCACCCTCTAATTAAACTTTACTCTCCAACGTTGATCTACAATCTACATAAAAATGTTTTTGGTTTTGGCTAGGTGATATGCATATGTGAATTTATTCCTCACACCCCATATGTCTACAGCTTTGAATGGTGACCATTTGCTTCTACATGTCTTTATATTTTTTTAAACTGTCAGTCTGTTTTTATGTGATGTTTTTAACTCTTTCCCATAAATTACATATTACTATTTTAGAAACTTATTACCCACCCACCCTTGTGTGTCTGACACACACCCATACAGCTGACACATAACATTAACTTTCAGTCTGTACTGTAGTGACCCCTTTTGTTATTGATCTTTCCAGGGCACGTTTCTGGTTGGTCAGCCAGGAAGTTCTGGAAAACAGGGCACAGCCAGTTCCGCGAGCCATGCCGCATCTAGTCCCACCTCGGTTACCCAGCAGGCCATTCGGGTCACAGCAGGACAGAAGGCAGCCATCTTGGCTCAGGTATGTGTCATAAACGTCATTCTTGTAGAAGAGCTGAAGATTATTTTTTTTTATTTTTTTTTTTTCATACTCGGAAAACATCATGTTAATAAATACGCAAATTGTTAGAAATCAGGTCAAATATTAATAGACACAGTTCCATTCTTGGTGTTTGGATTTTTTGGAAGTTTGTTCAAACCTAAATTTTTATTGTAATCTATAAACGTTGTTTTTTATTGTGACATTTTATACATTCATTTACATTTAAATTCGAAATATTGGTATCTGCTGCACTGCAGTGTCTATTTTTTGTACAGTACACGTAAGCTACTTCCATGATCCGTTCGTATCTGTGAAAGTTCTCAACTCGAATGTTTGTGAGTCGGGGACTTGATTATTCAATGTTATTCACTTCACCCTTTCAGTGGGTATAATGTTGGCACTGATTTTGCTGTATTGTACTGTTATATCTTGTACTGTATTGTATATGATATTGCTGTATTGTAGTGTTATATCTTGAGTGAAACATGTTAAGGCCTAATATGTGAGCATGTGAAATCATTAAACATTTGTTGAAATGTTAAACAGTAGTCAGGATCTTTGCCACTTTCTATATAGAAATGGTTTGTTGTTCATGGGTCACTTTTTCATTTTTTTTCATATGACTCTCGGGCATTTCGAGGTGCTGTTGTGCAGTTTCTGAACCGCTCACAAACACGCATGTGGGTCCGATGAGTTTATTGATGTTTTCTCCTGATCTCATTTTTCTCTTTGTTCCTTCCACATTATGTTTTCCCTCCTTGTTTTTGGAGGTGTGTTGTCTGACTGGAGCTAATGCTTTCATGTGACCATTTGTTTCTTATTGAAGCATCATATTTAATGTACAGGTGCATGGAGGAGAATGTTTGTGTATAAGTGGAAGAAAGGTTTGGAAAATGAATGTGCAAAAACGTTAATATTAAAGATTAGTGTTAAAAACAGAAATAGTCACACTAGTAACAAATCTAGGCAAATCAGTCAAGAGAGCAGGAATGGTTACATTTATGAACGAATTACAGACCTTATTTTTTAATTGTTGGATTTATGATTATTACATATTTGTCTTAAATGCTGCTACACAGCAGGGTGTGTGTAGACGTTTGTGCGTGCCTGTGTGTGCGCGCGATGATCTGTTTTTTTTTTCTATTGAGTACTGAGTGAGCACGTTTTAATGGTTTGATGTCACAACATATGGTGTTTTCTGTATTGGGGAAATCACACATGTTGTGATAGAAATTTTCAGATTAAATTTTTATGAGCATTAAAATAGCACTGCCTTCCTCCAATTATACATAAGTATTATTATTATTGGCAGAAAGTGTTATTTGTAGAAGTCTGTTTAGCAGGGTATTCATACTGGACCTTTATAATGTTGATTGTATAGTAGCGTGTAGTGAAGCGGTGGTACCAGGCTGTGGCGGTGTATCAGCTCCTGCTTAGTGTTTGCAGCTTTTTTAATTTCACTGACACACTTTTTGGTTAAATTCCCTTATTGATCTCAATTTCTGTTTCCCTCTTTTCTCTCCAGATTTTCCTCCTACGTTGTGCTTGCAATGTGCACTCTCAGAGTGGTGTGTGTGTGTGTGTGTGTGTGTGTGTGTGTGTGTGTGTGTGTGTGTGTGTGTGTGTGTTTCTTGATTATTTGTTTATCTGAAGTTAATGCATGTGCTTGCGGGGAGGCAAAAAAAAAGAAGAGCCTGAGCTTTAATTTAGCACACACACAAACGCTCACACACTAATCCTCTCTGTATCCAGCTTTTGTACCAGAGTACTCTTCAGTTATTACCTTATATAACATGAAACACTGATCAATCAGGAAAAACACTCTTCTTGAACTGATCTTTTTTTTATTATTATTCATAGATCACTGAAATCTTGATTTTTAGAATGGTAGTCTCACAAGTGAGAGAAACATCTAAAAGTTACTGTCAGAGAGAAGCCTAGGTAAGAAGAAAAACGTTCATGGAATGGGGGGAAGAAAGTAAAGCCTGGTCAAATGTGATCATTACTTCTTTGCGTATTGCAAAGGCTGTGAAATTTTTTTATTGTAAATGAATGAATAAATGAAACGCAAGTAGAAATGTGTCGAACAGATCTGTGTCGGAGAGAAAGTGCTACTCGTTGCACAAGTGCTGCTCAATGAGACAGTTTGCTGTATGCTTTCAACATTACAGGTGTTGTGTAAATTATGCTGATCAAAATGGAAATACAAAAATGTATGTACGTGATCAACAGCTTTGTGGCGTCGACGTGCCAAGCATCTCCAGCAGTGATTTAATCATTTTGACAGCAGACCCATTTACTTCAGTGCTGATCTATCGAACAGGAAGGAAGCAGAGCAAACAGTAGCCGTAGGTCTGCCCACTGCGAAGTGCAGGCTAAGAGCTAATGGACTAGAAGATAATGGGTCATGGGTCTTTATGTAAGGTATTTAGAACATGAGCAAGTTTTGCATTCATCTTTACAGCTATGCAGATTGGGATGCAAAAGATCAAAACCATACACTATTTATTTATTTTATATTATTTATGGCATTTAATGGTGTAGAATATAAAATTACAAGTTTGGAGACTGATCGTTCTGTTCTGTTAGACTTCATAGGGTAAGATTTCACATTGCACATGTTGAAAGTTAATTGAAACTGACATTTAGAACGTTTGTTCTCCTTGAACTCTTGCCCATGTCATATTTTTTCCCCAGTTTAACACGTTCCCCTCTGCGTGTGTTCATGTAGTGCCAGGTGTATAGTCACATGACTTCACCTCGTCCAGTCTGCAACATAGAGGAGAATTCCTTCACCAGAAAAAAAAATAATAAATAAAAACCCAGCTTTAATAGTCGAGCATATTTACAGTACCAGTCCTGTCAGTGTGCTATGAGGGCAAATTGTTCTTTATCCATAGTCAAGGTAAAATGTTCAATTAGTCATTACGTTGATTTAAGGTCATCTTGCCCAGCATTAGTTGCTTGGTACATAATCTGTTCATTATTATTTAAACTGTATTAACAGTCCAATAGAAACTTATAATTTCCAGGTCAAAAATTATGGTCTCCCTTTCAGTTTGTTTGAGTTGTAAAATGTAAAATGGTTTCTGAAAGAACGAAACTGGGAAAAACACAAAGTATGTGTGTGTGTCTGACTGCTGTTATCCAAATATTCTGAGGAGGATGCAGCATGATTATATAACTGAAAGAGCATCAGCCAAAGCACAAGTCTTTAACTTCTCTATCACAAAGTATTTCACTCACTCACTTATCGTCGCCTATACCGCTGTATCCTGTATACAGGGTTGCTGGTGGCCTAGAGCCGATACCCGGAGGCTTAGGGCACGAGGCGGGGTACACCCTGGACAGGGTGTCAACCCATCGCAGGGCACACACACGTACACATACTCACTTAATCTGCATGTCTTTGGACTGTGGGAGGAAACTGGAGTACCCAGAGGAAACTCACCAGACACAGGGAGAACATGTAAACTTAATGCACACAGACCCAAGATGGGAATCGAACTCAGACCCTGGAGGTGCGTGGCCACTGTGTTGTCTACAAAGTATTTGTTAAATTTATAAGAGAGATCTCACTAAAGAAATCCTTTGACTCTGAGGCAGTTTTTACATCACCCGTCATTAAACTTCCAGGTGCACAGAAACCATGTTAATGTTGAAACAAATAGGCAATTCTGGATTAAATTATCAATTAAAGCCCCATTAAAACTGTCATGTCGTGTGGTTTGATTGGCCAGGTGGTTGGCGGCTCCCAGGGCTCTCAGGTAAAGCTGTCTGATGGATCGGTGAAGACGGTGACAGCTGCACACCTGTCCAAACCAGGCAGTACCACTTTGAGGATGACTGGGGGGATCATCACAGCCACTACTTCAAGTTCACCCGCAGCTACCACAAGTTCTCAGCAGGTGAAAAACAGGGTCATGAACTTAATGTGGGTTTTAACATGTGTTTTGTGTCTGTGCTCGTTCTTATCGTTTCTTTTTCCTATATGGAACTAAAAACAGGAGTCTTCATCTTGAATTAAGTACCGTAGGAAAAGACTATTACAAAAGAGGAAGCACTAGACTGTAGTGTTACTGCATTTTTGTTGTTTATTTTTGGCACATTATTTTTAGAGATGTGCATCTTCTATTGCTTCTATTTACTCACTTACTGTCTCACTCTCTCTTCCGTGTTTTTACCCTCCAGTCAGCAGAGGGAGCCGGAGTGTCCCCTGCGTCTTCAGGTACTAAAGCAGCTGCACAGCACTCTGTACTGATGGCAGCCAATCAAGCTGCAGTAATCAGTGCCGCTAAAAGTGCTAGCGCTGCAGCCAACGTAGCAAAAAACACCGGCTCTGTTGTAACAATGTCTAAAAGCATCAACATGCCACTCATCAGCCTGTCAAAGGGGGCAGGGACAGCGGTAGTGAGCGTCCCCAAGAGTGCCAGTCCATCACTGGTCAATGCTGCATCTCTAGTGGGAGGAGCTACAGTCAGTGGGAAGACAGCAGCTGCGATTTCAGGTGACTGACTGTTTTTTTGCCTCGCATCATCTGATTTAATGTACAGGTGAATAAAGTCCATCTTATGAAGGGGAAGTTTCGACAAGAACGTGGAACAAAAATTAATAAACAAAAAGTTTTCAATGCCCAGTTAAAGATTAAATAAATGTGCTAATTGCATGTTATAAACTTAAGATTTAAATATAAATCACAGTCATCTTTGAGCACTGCTAAAAAGCAGCTTTTCAATAACGCCTGCATGTGTGTTTTTACCATCTTACAGGCATGTTGAAGCTACAGTCAGGCTCACAGCAGACAGTGCTGACGATTCCAGCTAACCAACTTAAGCAGCTCAGCATTGGTGGAGCCTCCACAGGCCTCCAGACCATCCTCATGCCTGTGGGAAAAGGTGAATCAATCTTCCTCGCTGTCTTTAGTGTGGGTGCTCTAACCGACCATGTGATATACTCGAATAGATGCACTTAAGGGACATAAAAACTTTACAGCTTACAGAACAAATCAGGTCTACAAGTAACAGGAGTAATACATTCGGACGGATTCGGTGTTTATTACGGAGGTAGGAGTGCCTGTGTTTTACATGACATTATTGGTACCCAAGACATTATTGGTGCGCAAACGTGAATACCGGCGCGCTAGAGATAGTACGGTAGTTCACGTTGACCAAGACACAAAAGAAAACGCGTTTTGGAAAAAACATTTTCGGCAATCATAGACATTCGCTTTCGGAACGGGATTAGATTTCTCAGAGGACCGCTGAGTTTGCTGAAAAACAGTAAGTAATTTGCTCTGGAATTTTGGCAGATTCGGACGGGATTAAAATCACAAAGTACGTCTGTGAAACAGAAATTTCTCTAACGACCCCAGGTAAAACTAGTCCAGTCCGAATAGGGCTTAAGATATTAATCACTGTACTGTGGTAGACAGCTAAGTAATATTGTCAGTGTCCAAATATTAATGGACATATAATTTCAATATGCATGAAACGTTACTTGAACTGCTCTTTATCACTTTATTATTTTAAAATCAATTTTGTAGTTTTGTAGTTTTTAATTTTCTTTTTCTGTGTTTATACTTTAAAATGTGCAATGCAGTGGGAATCCTAATTTTTTTTCTTAGTTTTGAGAAAGATTCATCCTACATACTTCAAATTCAGCCCACTTGCAACCTCCAACCACTAGTACAGGTTTGCAGGATTTAAGCCCACAACACAACACAAGGCGAGGTGTGTGTTGTGTGAATAAGAGTGAACATTTTACTTTTACAAACTTCACAAGCTCGGTTTGGCGTCTTTAGTCATTTTTTATAAAGGAAATAGTATTTGGTCAGAAAATGCACAAGGCAAACACTAGTGTACTTTTCGTAGTGCTCTGGTTCCTGTTCTCCATTAAATACCACTATTGAACCTATTTTATTGCCTGCTCTCTTTCTCCTTTTCTCCCGCTCTATTCCTAACCATCACAAGCTGTAATTACAGTACAGATTGATTTGTTCCCCTGGCCAAAGGCAACATGATAGCCAGCTCTGTGTGTGGGAAGGGCACATGAACATCATAGTGTTAGATGAGCTGTTTCCTGTAATGGCCCTCTCAGTTGCCATAGTGATGGGGCATAATGGAGAGTAGTGAGACTGTGTGTGGGGAGCAAAGAGATAAAACTGTACGTGTCATCTTTTTTTTAAGCAGAGATCCATTAGAAAGCTTCTAAAAATCATTAAGAATAACTAGGACTTTGTCAGTAATAATTCTGTGTATGTGTTATACAGTGGTGCAGTCTAGTTCGAAAGCTGCTCAGAGTGGAGTTTCTCCTTCTACCACTGCACCTTTAGCTCAAGGTAAGACACGCATACGTACAATCACATTGTGCCTTGTCTGCATATACAAGTCTATATGACAACTAATACTTTTTAACTTTGAACTTTTCATACTTTGTTTTTCCTTTTGTGTAGTTAAGACAGAACCTGGATTGTCCAGCTCCTGCACTACACCCGTAACACCTACATCTACCCCTTTACCTACGTTACCCACCCCCCTGCCCACAGCCACCTCTGCTACTGTTAAAGTGGAACAAGGCACAGAGGTCAATACACATGAACTTGTTAAGTAAGGACAGTCACATGATTACCACGACATGAAAAATACAACCCACACTCCCACACAAAATCAAGAAACACACTGACTCCCTTCAGTGCATTAGAAACACTGGTCAAAAGTCCAAAAAATAAGATGAAATGCATGAACCCGCAAGAATTCATAATTTCTTTATTAGGCAAAATCATTAACATGCCCACAAAAATAAGAATACAGTGGAACCTTAGATTACAAGCATAATTCGTTCCGGAAGCGGGCTCGTATTCCAAAACATTGGTAAACCAAATTAAATTTTCCCATAAAATAATGAAAACTCAAATTATTCGTTTCACAGATGACCGCATCTTTTCGAACTGCTTGCTCACGCACCGTTATTGGCGGAGTAACACACTCTGAGGAAAGCGCTAGCCGCTCCTTCCGGGTGCGCGAGCTCACAGACGCCCCTGATTGGCTGTAGAGCCGTGATTAATATGGGAGCACAAAGTACCTCTCATCCCTCCCCTCTGAGAGAGCTCGGCCAATCAGCTCTCTCTAGGCCTCCGGCAGTAAGAGGAAACAGCATCACCCGGGGATTGAACCAGCGATCTCCGGATGATAGGGCGAGCACTTTACCACTGCACCACTCGGAGGCCCTGCACTTTACCTTTAAAAAAAAAAAAAATTATTAATCCCGACAGATAAGTGATTCCGTTTATGCGCGCAGGCGCTTTTTGTGTGTGTGTTTGAGTCTGTCGTTATGCGTGTGCGCGTGCATAATTTGACACTGTGCTGGTTCACAAACACACACACTAAAGGCGAGAGAGAGAGAGACAGTGTGAACCGGCAAGGTGTCAAATTATGCGTGCGCACACAACGTCGGGCTGAGGGAGAAAATGGATTTTTAACCTTCTAATGAAAAAAAAGTAAAAATAAATCCTGACAGATAAGTGTTTCCGTTTATCCGCGCAGGCACTGTGTGTGTGTTTGGGCCTGTCGTTATGTGTGTGTGCGCGTGGAATTTGACACACTAAAGGCGAGAGAGAGACAGACAGTGTGTGAACCGACCCGGTGTCAAAATAAGCACGCACACACACGACAGGCTGAGGGAGAAAATGCGTGCACAGATGTTGATTATACCAGTAAGAGACGCGCACTAAGACCCAGCAGGGGAGACGATTACCCACAATTCCGCAACACAAGAGGGAGAAAAAAAACGTTGGTTCATTTGTGATCACGTGACGCTCGGCGTCAAAACAAGAAGCGCATGCGTGATACTCGGTACTCGTAAACCAAGACTCGCTCATTTTTCAAGTCAAAATTTATTAAAAATCTTTAAAAACCACGTTACTCGCAATCCGAGGTTTCCCTGTAATGGTTATAACAAACATTGAAGTGTCTTCCCTGAGAATTTAAATCTTTCACATGGTTCATGCACTCTTTGGGAAAAATCTAAATTAGAATGCTTTGGAGAAAAGAAAAGAAAAAAAACAAAGCTCTATCTGCCCCACTTCCTGAACCTAATTTGTTCAGTGTTTGAGCAGCCGAAATGAGGGAGACACTGAACTGGCAAGTGGAGGACCTGATCTGTGTTTGCAGTAAGGTACTGTACAATTCGACACATTTTTTTAAGCCTAAATTTGATTTGTTGCGACTCTTCTGAGGAATCAGTGTTACTTCTGTGATCAAAGCAATGTGTGTTCATTAGACCCTCGAGCAAATCCTTCACCACTAAACCATTAAGTTGTTTTCTTGCCTAGTTTTAAGTTGGCTGTATATCAAGAGGAAACACATTAAGAAGAGCTACTACTGCATCTTTTTATAATACAAGTCAAAAACATCATAGTATTTTAAAACAGTATTTAGAGCTAGGAGTCGGCTGACCTGAACACAGAGAACAGTATCTGAGAGCATTGCCCTTAAATTGGGGATGCAATGACTTCTGCACACACAAAGCTAATCGTGAGCATGAAACAGTGTAGTGAGAGTGCAAAGAAACTATTGCATATCAGAGTATTTCAGTTCTCAAAGTTCTGAGCATTAAGACACATGTCGGGGTTTACACATTGATGGTCAAGGTGTATTTTATGACATGCTGTGCTCATTTTTAATGACTACACTCACTGTTGACCACCCTCCTGCTCTTTTTAATTTACTGTATAATAATAGTATGCTATACATACTATACAACTATATATGAAATCAATAATTATAATAAAAATAACGATAATCCTCATCACCATTATAATTAAATACCATAAACCCCTAAAACATAAAGGATACAGAAACATAGTTCAATGATGCATGGTGTTCCTGAAATGCCTTGATTTGAAAAAAAACTCATACTTGGTCTAAAAAATCTTCTGTATCCCTATTTTTAACATTAATATTTAAAGTTAATTACTAACCTTTCCACCTCTCAGAGCTCGTTCATCTGCAAAACTAAACTAATGTAAAAGCGTTTTGTGTAGTGTGATCTCATTCGGTGGTCATTAGGGAAAAAATCTGCTCACAGGTACATCACCATTATTCCAGTGTAATCCCAGAAACATATGACCCTCATTCCTGGAGCAGTTCTCTCGGTCTAGTGGCAATTTACAGAAACCTATTCCAGTTGGAGTAAATGTTGATTGGATTTCTTAATCGATTGCCTTGTTAATAACCACTTTGCTCCCTCTCTCTCACCCCCCTCTCTCTCTCTCCCTCCATTTCTCTCTCCTCCCCCCCCCCCTCTTAGTACGGAACATATTGAAACTATGTTGCAACTTTTGACAGCTGCAGTAAAGAAATTTCCTTTGATTGTCCCAGAGAAAAGTGAGTCACTTTCCACCCTCTTGCTCTGTCTTGCTTATATTTAAACTCAAAAACTCAATTATTGTAATTCTGCACTTTAGAATCAGAGAGACTTTGGGCACAGGTTGTGGGGGGTTTTTTTTGTTTTTTTTTTCCGCCTTTTTAAATTGAAATTCATAATAACGCTGTGTGTGTATGCTCTTAGCTGAAGATACCCACCCATTCTGCGCTACCTCTTTGGAGCAGTACTATTCCTGGAACATAGGAAAGCGCAGAGCCGCAGAGGTGTGTGTGTGCGCCTGAAAGAGTGATAGAGAAGATCTTGCTCTTTCTTTTTTCAGCTTTAGAGACATGACATTGCACTTCAATATGTTTCAGGTCAGCATTATGTGAAATCTCTGCTCACTCTCACCTTCTTTCTTTCGTGTGTGTGTAGCTTCAGAGGGCAGTTGCAGTAAAGCGTCTGGTTCAGGATATTTTGGACCGGAACCCACGCCTGCAGGCCCTCAGCCCCCCTAAAACCAGGGAAGTGGTGCAGTGGTGCCGAATCCGTGGATACACACCCGCCGATTCTGAACCTCAACGTGTAGAGGAGGACTCCATAGAAGACATTCTCACACAGATAGACAGTGAGCCAGGTCTGTGTGTTTCTGTATATGTGTCTGTGTGTTTGAACATATTTATCCTGCTGGACAGCACACACATCATGATGGACTGATTTGATGTATAAAACACACAGTTATAATGTCCCCTAACATGTGATTGATAAGGAGGCAGGTAATGTTGTTAGTAATTATGATAATTTTTATAAAACCAGAATAAAAATTAAAATCCTTCATGTCACCTCAGTTCACACTTAACCAGTTAGGACAGCTACGTACTAACATGCTAACAACGTTTTTTTTGTTTGAAAATTAATCTGATTGTAAGCTGATTGCAAATTTGTATCATGATTTTTAACATTTAGTGCCTTTGTGTAGATATGTACGGATGCAGCTTTTGGTACGTTCTTATTGGGAAAAACATCACAAATCTGTAAATAGGGGAGTTACAGTAAGAAGCATCCAGCTAATCTTTTGAAGCAAACCAATGTGACATGTTAAAGTCGTTCTACACAGTAGGGATGATTTGGACATTTTGCAGAGACGTTATTTAGTCGTCATTTAGAGTTGTATAACTTCTGTCTAATTTCTGTAGTGTGAAGAATTAATCTTTTATCCAGAAATAGTGCCCTTAGCCCTTGTTGACTTTTGTTTTCTCTTTTTGTTTAATGGAAGTGTAGTCTGACCCTGTTCTCAGTGAGGGCTTATGAGTTTCATCGGTCTTCTCAGTGCTCACAGACAAAGATCTAATTAAATGTGATTATGTTGCTTGGAGAAATGCTTTTGATTTAAATGCAAATTAATTAAGATGTACTTTACCACTGATATGATGGGGAATCACTGTTCTGCTAAGTGGAGAGCATTTATATCCTGACCTCTGTTCATTAACTAATTGCACAGGCCAGACTTTTTAAATGCTGTGTTGTAATCCGCTTCTGCTGGCACATGGATTAATCATTAGGGCTTTCTAAAGATTATGATCCTCGAAAACATTTTCCCTATTACAATTAAACCTTTTCTTATTTTCACTGAGTATGTGCACATATACACATTATATTACCAAAAGTATTCGCTCGCCATGCAGATGAACCTGACTAACATCCGATTCTTAATCCATAGGGTTTAACATGATGTTGGCCCGCCCTTTGCAGCTCTAACAGCTTCAACTATTCTAGGAAGGCTTTCCACAAGGTTTAGGAGTGTGTTTATGAGACGTTTTGACTATTCTTCTAGAAGCGCATTTGTGAGACACTGTTGTTGGATGAGAAGGCCTGGCTCGCAGTCTCCGCTTTAACTCATCCCAAAGGTGTTCCTTATGTGCCTTGCTTTGTGCACTGGAGTGTAGTCATGTTGGAACTAGTGTGGGGTTTTTTTGTTTTTGTTTTTGTTTTTTCAGCTCCTTACTTCTAGTAAAATAAACTCTTAATGCTTCAGCATACCAAGACATTTTGGACAATTTCATGCTCCCAACTTCGTGGGAACAGTCCAACATGACTGCGCACCAGTGCACAAAGCAAGGTCCATAAACATGGATGAGCGAGTTTTGTGGAAGAACGAGTTTTGTGGAAGAACTTGACTGACCTTAAGCAGATAGAACACCTTTGGGATGAAGTAGAGTGGAGACTGCAAGCCAGGCCTTCTCAACTCACAAATGCGATTCTGGTAAAAAATTCCAGTAAACACACTCCTAAACCTTGTGGAAAGCCTTCCCAGAAGAGTTGCAGCTGTTATAGATGCAAAGGATGGGCAACATCATATTAAACCCTATGGATTAAAAATTTTAAGTTACTCAAGTTCATCTGCATGTGAAGGCAGGCGAGTGAATACTTTTGGCAACATAGATTATGTCTTTGTTCTTGTGTTCATGAAGGATTTTTTGTGTCTACTCAAAGGCTTTCTAAATGGATTGAGCCCGCTGTGTTTAACCTTTTAGCTTAATATATTATAAATATGCACATCAGAAGTATGACTATTAAAAGATTACCTGCTCTCTAATCGTTTACTGGGTTGTTAGTTCACCTTAAACTGGCTAGAAAATGGAAATTACAGGCTTTGGTCCTAACATCAAGGGCTGAGCTCAGTTAAAACATTTAACATTTTGCATACTCTACATGGTATAATAACCACTTTGTACAGTGGGGAAAAAAATCCTTATCACAAAATAACAGCTAGTGTAACAAACATTTTGTATTGTTAGTGTTTGTGAAATTTTTGAGTCAGCAACGACTGAAGGTGTCTATAATAAAGAGATCACTGAGTGCTAATGTAACAGTGTATTGTATTTTGTATAATAATAATTTTGTGTGTGTGTGTGTATAGAGTGTCCCTCTACCCTGACGGATGCTGACGAACTGTGTCAGCGTCTTGAGCAGTTGCAGAAGATTCTGAAGACTGAACCAGAAGAGGAAGACACAGAGCCTGTCGACATCATTGCTGTGAAAGAGGTCTGCAGCGTCAAGGTCAAGCAGGAACAGGAAGAGGCAGAGGAGGAGCCAAAATACTTCCTTGGGTTATGTCCATCTTCTCAGTTTATCAGAGACACAGTAGAGCAGGTGGTTATCATTTAGACACTAGAATCACTACATCTGTCCTAGCACACTTCATTTAACTCAAACTCAATCTCAAAGCCAATGTTTCACCCTTTATCTCCTGTCTTCTCAGATTGGTGTGGGTTTCCAGCCGGTTGAAGTGGAGAGGAATGTCTTTGCTCCAGTAGTGGAAGCCATGATTCTCAAGGTACATATTTTTTGAGACAGTTGTACTTCTTAGCTTTAGCTGTGCCTTCATTGTTATTGTCCATGTTGTTGAATACACAGCGAGTTATGTAAAGGCGAGTGTGTGTGTGTGTGTGAAGGGGCACGGTGTCAAATTATGTGCGCACACACACACATAAGGAAAGGCTGAAACAGAGAGGAAGAAAATGGATCTTTAACATGTGCGCACATGTGTGTTATAATAAACAGTACACACGCTGTACACATGCGCTTACAAACACAAAATAAAATATGTTTTACACATATGCACACACGTAGTCACAGTGTTATAGTAAACAGTACACGCGCGCACGGATGTTGATTATACCAGTAAGGGACGCGCACTAAGACCCAGCAGGTGAGACGGTTACCCACAATTCTGCAGCACAAGAGAGAGAAAAAACATTGGCTCATTTGTGATCACGTGACGCTTGACATCAAAACAAGAAGCGCATGCATGCTACATGATACTTGGTACTCATAAACCAAGACTTGTTCGTTTTCCAAATCAAAATTTATTAAAAATCTTTGCTCGTCTTGCAGAACACTCGCAAACTGCGTTACTCGCAATCTGAGGTTTCACTGTAATTGGTTAACTGTGTTTGCCATAAAATGTCGCAAATCACTTACAGTTGCCTGTCGACTTTCATACAAATCATGCTGTGCTCACGCTGAACCTTCACAAACTGTCTATAAACTTTCTACCTACATAGTTTTTTTGGATAACACATTTTTTAAAATATTAAATCTTATTCATTTGTGTTGATTTTAGTCTCATTAGGCATTAAATCCATATTTGCTATAGTAAGTTAGTTATCTGGAGATTTCCTGTAAAATGTTTTATTTACGAGCAAAGTCTCGTCATGGTTCTAAATATATATTCACAGTGCATGCTGTTTTTAATGCGCTTGTCACTATTTCTGCACTACAGAAATACCATTAGGCAAACTGTGGCAATGACTTGCCTTCATGCTAATTTTGTTTATTTGTTTCTTGCTTGAATTTGGTGCAAAAGGAAAAAAAAAGTAGTTTACCAGCTCTTATTTTATATCCATGTACTTTGCCAGAGCCTTTCTAAACAAACTGACATACATGTGATGGTGATCCTGCCACAGTCAGATGGCAGCAATCTTACTGTCCGAGTCTCGAGAGGAGACACACAGTTTGAAAAATGCATTTACTTGTGAATTCTTTCTGGTGGAAAACCACTTACTCTTTAAAAAAAAAAAAAAAAAAAAAAAAAAAAAAACTAAATAATGAGCAGGATTTTATCTTTTACTGAGGTCACTTGTGTTGGTGTTATTTGTATAAAACCATTTGTTTATTTCTAGGCTACACAACAGTTTGCCAGTGAGATACTGCGAGAATCATTAGCAAATGCCTATGGGAAGTCCCCTCAAAATAGGTACGTGCACCCTTGCAACCCTTTTGCACATTCATCTATGCAAGCATCATGTTTATTTAGCTGTCCATTCTTACTTTCTTGCACATCTTTCCACATCTTTGAGTCTCGTGTCTAATCATCCTGGATGTTCTATTAGTTAGCTGTTTATATGGAATATTAAACTTTTTAAATAAATGAGTTTTATAGCTGTTAGCAAACAGGAAGGAAATCCAAGTTAGTATTAAATGTGATAGGTGATATTATGTTGATTTGAAATATTGAATATCGCATAACAAATCTAAGAACCCATCATGTCAATATGCGTTAAACAAAAAGGCTTAGGACCAGTTTGCATGTCTGGATTTGTTTAACACAACAAGCAACAAAAAATCTAACTTCTTAAAGTATTATTGGTAACTTAAAGAGTAAAATACAAAGACTAGAGTAACTGTTTGAATTGTGCACTAATTGAGCTTCTTACATAGATTTCATGTTAAAATAAATGATTTAATGCATCAGGCTTTTCATGATATTTATAAATTTCTTTGATAAAATTTAGGATTCAAGATTTTATTCTGAGGATTTTGCAGTCTCTTGACGTGGCAAAGCTGTGTGCAAAGTGGTCTTTTTTTTAAATAACATTTATATTTTTTCTAAATGAATTCTGTCACTGTATATGCACCCCACATGGCCTCCAGACATTCATTTTTGACAAGTATTTTTTTTTTAAATACATGTTTATTTGTAAATTTATTTTTGAGAAAATGTGAGGTTAAAAGATTAAACATCAAAGCTGTGGTTATTACTTGCTACCAATTTAATAAAAGGAGTAATCATCCAATCAGAAAATTATCGTTAGATTAACTGTTATAAATAACTGTTAGTCTAATAGGTAGATAGACAGATGGGTAGATAGATAAATAAAATAATCATTAGGTGCAGCCCTAGTTACCTTTCTTCCCTGCTGTAAGACACAGTTGAGATGTGCTTCGGGACTGGGATCAAAAAAATGCTGGAGTCTAAAAAGAGGCTGTGTGTATAAAGCAGGAGCTAACTGAGATAAGCTTATTTGTTATTCAGGAACCGAGTGTAAGGATGGTGCTGAGTGCTTAGTCAGCATTTCTGTCTGATCTCATTCTCAGGAGGGTCTCTCACACACACCAGATTCTCTTACACATTCACACAGATCTTTCTGCCTCAATTGCTCCCACTCACACGCATACATACATCATCTGTCTGACCCTCTTATCTCTTACACACAATCAGTGAGCAAAGTCCTATTCAGCACTGTTGTCTATCTTTTAAATTGCAAGAATCACTGCTGAATTGATTTATTTAATCTCATCATAGATCACTGGTCATACTTTATTGCTTAATACATGAGTGGGAAATTTTAAGCACCTCATGATTTGAGCAACAGCTTCATTACTGCTTGCATATAGATTATTTTAAATACATTTTGGTACATTCTGCCGAGCGCTGCATAATGCATGCTCTGATCTACCTCAATGCATTATTAACATTAATTATTTCATGCTTTATACATGCAGAAATGATGCAAAAGCAAGATTTTAGAAAGTGTAAGTAAGCTACTCAAGTCCATGTAGTGGTTTGGTAAGAGACATTCGTCACATGGTTGCATCCTTTATTTAAGACCACATTTGGTCAGTCTCATATAGACTACCAAATCTTTGGCTGAAGTGGCTCTGGTGCTGTTTTGATGTTTTCAAATGTTTTGAATTATGAATTTCTTTCTTTTTTTTCTTTTTTTTTGGTACATGCCATGTGTCTTAAGACACAATACTGTCTGAGTAAAGTGTTCTCATAACGTATAGGTGAAATCCTACACCATTTTCAGGTGGAGATTGATGCTTCCAAACACAGCCAACTTTTTATCTAATTGAATTTTATTGATATTGTCAACTATTTATTAGTTTTATGTTATTTAATTGACCCTAATAAAGAGATCTATAATACTATTAGGTGATTAAATGGCTGTAAAGAAAAATTCATAAATAAACAATTTATTTATATATTCAACACAAAACTCACCAGTTAATCAACAGTTATATACAAAAGACAGTTTCCAATCTGCCAAAGCGTGGTATTGGGGCTAAAAAAAAAGTCTCAGTTAGATGAAAAAGTGAATTTTTAGATAGGATCATATAACGCCATTTTTCATAATACTTAATGCTACTTATCTCCCGATCCATGCTTAATTTTTTCTAAATATGCAGTCACATTTACATTTTTATCAGAAAAAAAGGAAACACATTTGCTTAAT
>JAOTRS010000022.1:8894034-8908836 GCA_028565755.1 Dinotopterus cunningtoni
AATCATGTCTCATATTGCACTGAAGAGTGCATAGTTTATATTAAATTCAGACAGCTTGAAAGCTGTCTTCATTTAATACAATAATGAGAAAAAGTTTCTTTAATTTCTGTAAGTTATAAAACGAAAGTAAACATATGCTTGTCTTTTTATTTGTACTTTTTTGGCTGATCAAAAAAAAACAATATTCTGTTGTGTGTTTGTATGAACTTATGTAACAATTCAAATATTAAATTATTCATTTACTTTTTGTTTTGGCATAGATTACTATGTATTATCAAACAAAAGTCTAAAAGATAATCTACTTGATCTTTCACTTCATGTTTCCGAGTAATAACCCCATGAAGACACTCGGTACCTTCTCTCTTCTCTCCCACACGTCCAGCACATCTTTAGTGAAGTTGAAGAGTGGAGGACTGCGCGGTTTGGGTTTGTGTATCAGACTCTGGTAGTCGGTGAAGTTCTTCGGCCGGGTTGTTGTGTACCTGTGGGCCTGCAGCAGACACACGGCTCCGCTCCCCGGGTTTAACGGCTGCGTTAGAAACACACGGCCGCTGACGGCGAGCAAACGCATTGTTTATAACGCCGAGGGTGAGGCGCACACGGAGGTTATAGATGACAGCTGTGGACTCATACACGCCACTTCTCCCATTCAACAGGAAAGTCTGTTTAAACTGTACACAGTCTTCAAGAAAGCCATTAATGTGCGATCTCACTTCCTTACAATTTTCTTTCAGTTGTTTTGAAGGGGTTGAGGGAGAAAGGCGTTACCGCTCGCGCCCCTCAGCCAATCACAATCCCTCGCGTCCAACGCTCGTGACTTTGTACAACCTTAAAACTCATGCGACTAGAAAAAATACAGAGCATTTATTTAATCATAATTCAATTAATAGTACAGAGCATTTATCACACTGTAACCCATACCCTGCAGCAGGCAGTAGAAAACATATTTCCCTGTCAAGTTTGCACCATGATGTATAGCAAATAAACCATGTGTTGTACTGTTTATTATACACTCATTAAGTGCTGAGCCATATATTACACATTGACTCTTACCAATCTCTCTCCATCTAGAAATCCGACTAAGAATTGTGGAGGCCGCACACTACCGGCAATTTTGGGATCATTAATTAGTCTAATCTGCATTTCTTTGGACTGTAGGAGGAAACTGGAGGACTCCGAGGAAACCCAGAAAGCACAGGGAGAACATGCAAACTCTATGCACCCAGACCCCAAGGTGGGAATCGAACCCTCAACTCTGGAGGTGCAAGGCGACATTGCTAACCTCTAAGCCACCATGCCGACATGCTTAACATCACAAATAAACATTTTAAAACAATTTTACTTTAATTACAAAGCAATTAAAGTAAAATTGTTTTAAATTTAGCAATTTGTAATGGCTCAGGCAGGGAAAACACCAGAATTTATTAAAGCTTGAGTAATAATACACAGGGGTTTCTAGATGTCAATATAGCTTACAAATGAAGACATGAAGCACCGTCAAAACGGGTCTCGCCCTTGAATTACTCTGGAACACTTTAGTGTGCTGGCCCCATCTTGTAATCTAAGGAGTTAATAATTTTATATTGTCACAAAACTTTGTATATTGCAGTAAGGATTCCAGTTAAACCAAGTGCTAATAATTATCAAACACTGAAATGACTAGGCACACAACACTCATGTGTGAGCCTCGGGAAGAGGATATTTCTCACAGGCTAACTCGATTAGTCTTGACTAGACTTCTCATTGCCCAAAAATAAATGGGTAATACACTTCCCATATATTTTATACAACCCCCATGTCTATGTGTATACCTTTAGGTCCGGAAAAAGTAACAGTATGAAAAACACCCACAGGTGTCACAAAAGCAATCTAAAATATGATATTCTTTAATCTGATACTAACTGGCTACTCGGTATTCAGGAACATCCTTGCTAGTTATCAGTTCATCTTTTCATTTAAATATTTGAAAACTGGTGGGGTGGAATGTTGTGCAGTGCAGCTTCTACGCAACAGTACTGCAGTTTACCTCACTGGCTGTTTACAAATCAAAATTTAACACTGGTACATACTTCTGTGTTAAACATTATGCCAAAAGTTAAAAAGTAATTATTGATGGCCTGATGTTTACACCATTAAAATTAGATAAAAGTTAAAATTTGTGAGACAAAAGATTTACTTCTCTTACATCATCCACCTCAGTTGCACAGAGACCAAATCATTACTGCAAAATCTTAAAGGCAATTTTTTTTATTAAGGTCATCATTCCAAATTATGTAATAATGATGCAGCCAAGCAGAGATATGTTACAAAATTGCATTTTTTCAAAATTTTTATAAAAGCATGGATAAAAACACATAGTATGGGGGGAAAAAAAGAAAAGCCATAAAAATAGTGCATTCAGAATGGATAGAATACAGAAACAAGTAAAAAGAAAACAAGAGAGGAACAAAATGAGTGCTAGTGGCGTAGACGAGTGCGTCGGGTACGAGAAATGGGTGTGGTGACTTTTGGAGTCTCGCTCTCTGCCATGACAGCATCTATGTTTAAAAAAAAAACAACAACAGATAAATAAATAAAAAAAGTACTTGTAATGTCTGTCAAACGGCATACTTCAACAAACAATACAGAATTTTAATGATACAGTCATTGAAAGTCAAAATTAAAGTCTCCATGTTGATGCCCTTTATTTTGAAACAAAGTCATTTGACTCATCCCCTTCTTTCCTCTCAGACACTTGTGCAAAGTTCTTGGAATGTTTAGCAGGTCTCTTCCTGCACACACCCTGGGGTAGTCCTGGACAACTAACCATACTTCTCATCTCACATCTCTAAACTGACGACATACAGTTTTACCATTTATTAAATACAGAGTATGTAACCATTTTAAATCAACAGAAGTAATTCAGGCGCTTGTTCAGTCCCTTGGCATTTTTAAGACTGGGTTACTGCAACCAGCACCCACCCACCCTAAAGCACCTACACTCTGCACCTCCAAGCCTCTATCACTGCTCACTTGCTGACTCACTGGCTCTCTTTAGATTAAAGACCTACCTCTTCACCATGCGCTAAAACTTTTCATTTTTAATTATCCTCATCTTGTTTCCTTTTAATAATGTACTAAGCTCCACAAAATAGTTTTAGGTTGACTGCACTCTTGAACCAGCATTAAGATGGATTATTGATTAAGACTATGAAAAACATTTCTGTAAGTCTTTTTTTAATAAGATTGTCTGCTAAATGCTGTAAACTCTTATGAGACTCTACTAAGAGCTTGTTTTGAGCAGTTTTTTTTATTTGCCCACTTAACTTCTTTGCTTTTGTGCGATTTTTTTTTTTTTAGAGCAAATACTTCCTGTGTTCAGTCTGGGCTGGTACTAGGTCATCAGTCGCAATAGTCTTTTTCCACATATCATACAGTAATGTACGAAATTCAGCTTCAACAGGGGAATTAAAAATTAAATTTATGCTTTTTTAAACAACGTGCCATGATCTGTCCAAATTCTTCCTTGCTGCATTGACATACGCAAGCTGCTTATTAATGCATCATAGCATACAGCCATCGAGGCCAGTTAAATGTTGGTCAGCGTTTTGAAGCAAGCATCTAACGTGTTGAAGATTGTGAAGAGGAAATGTATAGATACACAGATAAACTCAGATTCCAACACAATCTTAGAGTATCTAATGAGAAACTTAAACTGAAGTACAGGTTTTCCAAAAGTGACAAAGACTGATGCATGGCACTGCCATCTCACCTTCCTCCTCCTCCCCTTCATCACTGCTAAAGGTGATTGTTGCTTTGGGGCGAGCCCGAGAGGGTTTGGGGGTCACCAAGTCACTGTCATCCATCCTGGACTTCCCACGACCTGCAATGAGAGGGTGCTTTTTATCCCTAAAGTTAACATGATGATTATGAGGTTGATAAAGAAAGAGTGACAGCGGAGCCATTGTAGCAGGTATAGCAGACCATTAAACCCAGAAATTCATCACAACAGACAGTGTTTTTTTTTTCCCTCTCAGATGTAAGGCATGATTACACTGTCTGGGCAATTTCTTCATGCTGCCCAATAATGGTGGAAAGTACAAAATGTTTCAGTCCCTTGGATCTGCATTAAAATAGGCTGGATACAAAAACATTTTGACCTTCCACCATTGTTAGGCAGCATATTTTTCAAGCATTTGGAAATGCAGAAATAAGCCGCTGTCGACGTGTTTATAAACAGATCATGTGCACACAGTGAGTGTGTGAGAAAAATTACTGTGATAGACAGCAATGTGTCACGTTACCTCGTGTTGGCCTGCGAGCACTCTTGGGCACAGGAGTGTTTTTCTGCTCCTCTAGCTGCTGCTCCCTTTCCTGATTTTCCACGTTCTCCAGGCCTTTTGTATGCACTGCTGTTAACTTCTTCTCAAACTCCTCTATCTGAGTCTGTCAATAGAGGAGAGCAATACGATGCACTCAATTAAAAATATCAGCATAAGCAGAATGATAAAGATGCATCAAATCAAACCAACATTTTACAAACAGATAAAATATTTGTAAAATACATTGAAGGTGGTGGCGGCGCAGCAGTAGCCATCGTAGCTAGTTTTGTTAATTTATGTTGTATGTAGCACCATGGTACTGGGAGAATGTTTCGTTTCACTGTGTACTGAATTGTATATGACTGAAATGACAAAAGCCTACATTGACTGGTAAGAATTTATTGCAATAATTAATTGGTACTAAAACTATATACCATCCTAACCTAACAAACACTTTTAATGGTAAAGGTAAATGCATTTAAATACTGAGCAGCTGTTCAACTGTGAAAAATAAATCATTTGAACTGCATTACATTTTTAATTGTTCAGCCCTGTCCCACTGGTGTGTTTAGTTTTAATTTGCACATTTATGATAGGCCTCTGCATATTATACTCAAAAAAATATGCCTGTGTGAAGTTTACTGTACTTTAAGCTGAGGCTTGGCTCTGCGGCGGAGTTTGGCCAGGATGGAGAGCAGAGGTTGGTAAACCGCATCTTCAGTAAGTTTATCGCTATAACATTCCCAGCACTCCTGCAGCTTCTTAAAGCCTCGCTCACACATGGAGAGTAGTGACAGAGAAACAGCCAGGTCTGCCCACTGTCGCTCCGTCCTAAACAAAATCAGAGATGTAGACAAAAACTTACTTTTATCTTAAGTAAACACCTGAAACAAAAACAATATAGCATCTAACTAAAGCAGTTACTTATATACTTGTACATAGCAGCCAAAAAGCCATTTATAGTCGAGGGAAAAATGCATTATTTTAACTACTCACTTGGCAGTTCTGAAACGCTGACAGAGCTTCTCCACCAAACTCTCAGTCTGCCTCTCCTTAGTTATGTAGGAAAAGAGTTGCCTATGAGAAAGGGAAAGCAAATTTATTAACTAGATATTTACAAGAATATTGGCCAAATAACAAATATAAATGTATTTACTTCATAATAGTGCTGAAGTCCTCTTCTTTCATGCCCCGCTCAGGATCTGACAGTCTGCTTATAATGTCTGGCAGCAGATTATAGATAGCATTATCCTGAAAGGGGAAAGCATTAACATGATTAATGAATCTTATTTCTCTAACAAGAAGCACAGCTTACTCACTTTATATCAAAATTTAAATGCAATTCAAAACAAAAAATACATTTAACATAGGGCCAGTTTGTTATCTTTATTCATCTAATATTTTCTAACCACATAAAACTCAAGTTATTACCTTTCCAGCCAGTTCATTGAAGAAATTAACTGCAAGGTTGGCAATATGTGGCTCAGGGTCAAGCAGGAGAGCAGCAACCTCACTGACCTGACCTTTGACCTTCATCACATCCTTTAGCACCAACTGGGTCAGAACTGTGATGGCAGTCAGGCGCACTGACACATTTTCATCACACAGCCTTAAAAGAGAAAATGCAACATGGAATGACTGTTTCACAAACCATTACGTAGAGCACAAAACATCTTACTTCACGGGATAAAAATTAGCAGCAGATTAGCAAACTACAATGCCATGGCAGTCAGCAATATACAGGGCTGTTTGGACATCAATTAAGTAAGATGGCATACCTGGCGTACAAGTTGGGGGTCCAGGGTTCCAAAATATTAGGGAACCGAACCGTCAGGTCTCCAAGGGCAATGATGGCATTTGCTCTGACGACTGGGAGAGGAGATTTCTCCAACACAGTGAAGAGTAAACGAATATTATCCTTACACACTGTTGGGCTGTTGGTGTAGTAACACCAGAGAGGTAAAGATTATTTAGAATTAAAGCTAATCATAAACACAAGCAGGATTTTACTTTAGATTTCACATTAAAATAGCCAAAGATTATACTTGACTTTAGTGTCTAATTTACTAGACATTAATCAGGCTTTCACTTTCAGGACGAGTTTTAGTATAGTAATAAAAGTTTACAATGCAATTGGCAGTTTACCTGATCATCATGAACTGGGAGAGGGCGAGACAGGCAGCAGTGGTGAGCTGGGTGTGAGAATAGCGACCAGGTGAGCTGCACACCTTCACCAGCAAAGGCAAAAACACACTGAGCATGTTCCCTTCTGTACACACAAAAGAAAAAAGGAAATATTTCATTATTAGGTCAACAAACAAATAATCCATATTATTACCATAAATGACAAACTTTTAATTTCATGAACTAGCCAAATAATTAAAGAGGAGGACCACCAGCTCTCACCAGCTAACAGTTCTGTTTCACAGATTTTACGTATGAATTCTGCCTCTGTGTCCTCTGCTGAAGCACCAGTCAAGCCAAGCTCTTCTTCTACACAACTGTCATTGGTTTCCTGCCACATGGGATGCAAATAAGTTAAAAAAATCAGGATCATCCCTCGAATTGTACAAATGATTATTGTTGTTGTTAATAATAATAACTGAATATATAATTCATATAATATATTTTATTTTGTTTATTTAGTTTTGTATTATCTTAAAGAAGAAAAATTGATTGGCAGAGAACAATGTAATTACATCTGTTTGGAAATAATGTACTGTTTAAGCTGCTACATCAAAATAAAAAAAATAAAATATAAAAAAAAGAAATCAGGATCAATATCAAAAATCTGCCTATAGTTTGTGAAAAACTGTTCATTTTGATGCAGACCTTGTTCTTGTTGACAGGCCCTTTCTCCTTCTCCTCTTTCTCCTCCTTCTCTCCTCTCCGCCGCCGAAGCTCAGTACTCACACTTCTCTCCAGGTGAGACACCTGCCAGAAGGCCACGAAGCCACACAGGGAGAGTAGCTGTGCCAGACCAACACAGTTTACTACAAACATAGTGTAAAAGAAAAGACAGAAACAAAGCATTAGAAGAGAGAGGGAAAAAAAAAAAAAAAAAAGGTGCTTTCTTGTTTATTGCTCCTACCCCTCTCAAACTTTGAGCCAAACTCCACTCTATAATGAAACTCAATACTAGGATTTTGTTTATAGAGAGAATAGGATAAGTCAATGTACCTTTCTGTTCCTGGGAATCCTGTGAGTCCTGGGAGCCTTCTGACATTTGTGACTGCTCCCCACACTCAGTAATTTGCTCCAGCAGTAGGCGAGCTGAGCGCTGGAGTAGGCAAGCACATAGCTGATCCGGTGACTCGGCAAGGAAGTAGATGAGGCGGACTGCCTGCTCCATGAAAGTCTGCCAGTGGGGGTCGGACAATATCACTCCTATACAGGGGACAAGGTGATATTCACTGCATGGTGTTTCATTGCATTTATGTATATAAGAAATGATAAAGTACTTATTATATACATATATATCTTTTCCCCTTTACTACAAGAACTTTGGTAATCAAAACAGCATTGCTTGTGTAAGCTTTTTATATTCTGCGTTTCAGATAGCAACTACAAAATACACAAGGTGTACCATCAGCAACAGCCTGGGTCAGACAGCTAAAGAGATGGTGGTCCATTGGAAGTCTGAATGCAGGTCCTTTAGATTGCTACAACACAAAGACTGGTTACTTTTGTATACACAGCATACAGTCACTTCTTGCATGCTCACATATGTTTAATGGTACATGACCGTTACATGTTAACATACCCTTATGTGGTCAGTAATATTGGTGATTGTGATAACGGTGTCTCTGGCCAGCAAGTAATCTTCGGTCACCTTCTCTCCCAATGCAACAGAGCAGAGTGTGTCCAGGTTACCAAGTACAACTTCCCTCTCAGCTCTACGCACACATACACAAAGAAGAACATGAGTAAGGTCTAAGGGCCCAGTTTTGCTATATTATGGGACAATGAAAAGTCTTGTGTAGACTTGAGGTGACAGTTTTAGATTATTCCTTCCCAATTTCTGTATTAACAATGCATAACAATAATGCAGAGACTCTTTTACTTTTCTTGTTTATTCTGGTCTGCAGTTAAATATAAAATGTTTTGACAAGGGTTTTGCAGCCTTGAACTACTATAACAAGCATGTTTAAACAAACAAAGCTGACATACAGCAAGTCTTCACATAAGACTTGTCCCTCACCGTGCGGCCATGCCAAGCAGCAGTACTGCAGCTCTCCTGTGCAATGCCGAGGTCTCCCTCTTTCCTGAAAATCTTTCCCAAAGCACCTGCACCACAGATGCCTGCAAAGCACCCTCAGTGCTGAAAAACTCCTGCACCTGCAAATAAAGAGACCGTCAGTGTGGCGACTTGATCTTTGGAACACACTTAGTATAAATTTCATGGATGGAATAGCACGCGTTTATTTCATCAGTCATGGCCTTTTATCCTCGATACTGCAATGCATTTTATTTCTTTATTTTATATGCATGATTTTTTTTAAGCAATTCACTTTTATATAATATGGCTTATTAATCAATAAATACCTTTTTTTTAAAATAATATTCTGTTTTGTTATTAGTACAGTGAAAATACTCAAAACACTTCCTCTATAGTGGTTTTAGAGCACGTGCTGTGGTATTATGATAGGGGTCTAAAAACTTGCTGAGCGAAAAATCTATGAAACATTTTTTCCAGAAAGTAGGCTGTGTAATGTGTAAAATTTAAGAGATGAACAGGCAAATCTTTTGAACAGACAAAGCAACTAGTTTAAAACCCTGCCTGATGGATTAGAAGTAAATTAACATCGTTTTGATTTAGCATATCATAGTCATGCACATTAAAATGGCATAAGGTATAATTAGTGCACAGTGTCAGTTGCTTTCTGTTGTCTCATGTTGAGGTACTAACCTTCGGTTAACACCAACTACAGATACAGCTAATTAATTTGCTAATACATCTGTATTATTCCTTTTACTCCACATTTTTTTTTACATTTGTCTGAACAGGAGAAGAACTGGAAAGCCTGGCCCAATAGCACAGATTGGAAAGCCATAGATTATGACTCTTCTTCTAAAGATGCTTGACTTTGGGTGAACACATAATTTAATTCCTTACTATCTCCTCCAAACACTGAATGGTTCCCAATGAGGCATCAACCATCAACTCAGACAGACTGTCCACAAGAGTTTGGGCCTTGGTTCTGTCCAGGAACAAAGACACAAAGGAGAACAAAAGGACAAAATTAATATTTAATCTCACTTAAACCCAGCTAATCATTTACAAAATGTCTCTTATACATTATTTAAACTAGTGCTGGACGAGTTTTTCAACAAATATAAATTAATATTTTAATGTGATTTTCAAATGCTCTAATCATAATTGTATGAATATTAATTTAAATTGAAACATGCAAGAATGAGGTTTAAAAGTTTACACCAATATAAAGGAAGCATGTTCTACAAAGATAATAGGACCATCCATAAAATAGCAAAAAGGGAAATTTATGGGTTTTTTTTTAATTATTATTCCCTTATTTGATTAAAAAAGTAAAAATAAATAAAAATAAATAATAATAATAATATTGCTCACACTAAATGACAAATCACACACACCTGGTGTTGTCTCCTTGAGGGTTGAGGTAGAGGCGCCTGTATGCCTGTACAACAGCATCTTTAACTGCAGCATCAGAGGACCAGACCAGCGGCAGCATCTTCCTCACTCCACACACAGAGTCTGCAACGCTGAACTCACATGCAGTCACACAGAACTGTACCGCCTCCTGAACCACTGAGGATGTGAGAAGAGAGTTATTTTGCTTCTAAACAGCAATAAGGTGCAGATACAACTGGCAAAGAACTGCACCACAAAATTTACAGTAAGAATTACATTATCACCAACCATAACATTTTGCATATCCAATGTTATACACATCATAATGCATTATAAAGTATTTTAGTACAGCTTTTGATGGATACATTCTAGTAATCCATTAAATAAAATTATTTACTTATATACATGTAATCAACAACAATCATCTGTACTAGTTCTTCAATAAATAAACCAAATTTTACCTGTAGTGGTCTTCCAATACAGCATGTTGTTAATGACTGCTATGGCTCTCTCAACTTGTAAGGCAAAGCTTTCTGTATCTTTCAGGTACTGAACCAACATCTCCTGTTTCTTCAGCTCACTCTCCTTCTCATCACACTCTCCTTCCGCTTGTGGTGCGGGGGGCTGATCACTCGCTACGATATCTGAAGCCTGTTCCTCCTCAGGACCTGTAAGGAAGGAGAAATTCAGAATAAGCTGCACAGTTATATTTGGGTAACTGAAAAGGAACCAAAATATAGACCCTATTTAGCGTTAGAAAACATGGTGACAGACAAATGCTAACTAACAAAAACCGTTAACCAACACTGACTAGTCAGTTTTGTTGGCTTACATGTTAACAATAGCTAACTTAAATATGAGAACATTAACACCAGGACTAGATGTGCTCTTTTTATCTTCCTTTTATTAATTACTTGTAGTAGTGGAGCAGTTGCACGTTACTAGTAACTAGAGAAGTTACCTAATGTTATTCTAATTCCGCAATTTCTGATTAATGTTAGGTTGCATGACAACCTTAGACACATAAATGCCTATAACGTACAATATTTCATTTAACCTTACACTATAGACATGAGCATTTCTCATGATCTCCATGTGATTTTTGCCTTTTAACCAAAGTAGTCTGAAGCAACTGGTATACATTAAAACGTCAATTTAAAGTCAATACTTCTTTGAATTTTTGGATTATAAAACAGCAAGAGGATATTTTCGGTAGACGATTAGGGTTTGCTTGTTTTTGCCTCCAGCTAACACGGACAATCATAACATAGGCTCTAAAAGGATCTATTAACCAAAACTGAACTTGAAATTTTAACATTCAAGTCTCTACAGGCAGCAACATGCCTACCTTTAAAGACTGATGCCAGCGTGCTAATCAGTGTATCTGCATTCATACTGGACAAAGCAGAGAAGAATGGAGACTCTGGGTACAGAGTGTGAGCTTGCATGCACAGCCGTACTGCTTGCCTACACACACATAGAAACACAAAAGAACCAGCACAATTATTCACAAGGTCATCAAGTACTGTTCCATGAAACGAACAAGATTAGGATTTTTTAGCCTATAGATAGTTTAAGTTCTTCCAAAAAAGAAAATAAGGTAAAATATATAAATGTAAGTTTTTTTTATTTTAAATTTTTAAAAAATATATTAACCAGGATAAAGTGATAATCATTACATAATTCCAAACATGCAATTGTATCTTAATTTAATACGCCATCAAATTTTTACAGATATAGGAGGATGAAATTGCTTTCCTGAGTATTTCAAGTGATCGATTATAAAAAATGGCAGAGTTTAATTGTTACATTTTGGAATATGTCATGTTGCCCATTTTTTCCTGCACACAATTGCTATGTGGTGGAAACACGGTCATGACCCGATTGTGTAAAATAGCAGAGGACCTCAAGGTGACCCGTTATACACTATATACACACATACACAATTATACAAGTAAACCATAAAAAGGAATAACATGAAGACAATGATATACAAAATCTGTCACAAGGAGTGTGTACACAACAGTAACTTTATGAATTGGCCTATGACGTACTTCTGTTTTGACAGCTGTGTATTGTTTGTAACATTGATATATTCAGTAAGAGAGGCTTATGAGAGTAATCGTAGTTGATGTATATATGAGCAATGTACTTCGGGTGCAGGAATAACAGTTTGTTTGATTCTCTGTAAATACTACAAGTGCAATAATCACCGTACCTTGCGGTTAAACCGATTATCAAAATACATTTATGGAACGGTTACCAGCTCCCATCACTAACATTCGCTCTGGCCAATAAGAACCAGGGGACTTTAGGAATAATTTCTTTTCTTATTGAAAACACAAAAACAGTGTACTTTTTAAAGAGTAAGCTTGAAGATAATTAGGTAGCTTGATTATTTGTTAGGAAGAGAAAAATAAATGTGGTATTCAACTTGGATCATATTTCTCTAAACTGCATTTCATGTCTCCAACTATAAAACACAATCATTTGAGATCACATTATAGGCTTAAAAATATTGCCAACCTATATTGATCCCATTATGTTACCTGTATTTGTTGTGTCTGAGGTACTGAGCAATTTGGACAGCAGTGTCTCGATCAGTGTTGCCATGTTCGCCTTTTTTCTCTTCCTCCTCTTCATCCCTGTCAGAGTCATTGTTAGCTTCAAGATGAGCCCTGACTGTGTGCGAGACCTCCGGCTCCATTGCAGCCCACAGATCAGATGCAGAGATTACTGGGACTGTAAACAGAATGAAATTAATGGGAAAGCTACTGCTAAAGGGGACATGACAAAAACAAGTTTAAGACGTAATCCAACACCCTCAGATTACCAAAGATGCAGCTCATAGGCTACTGGATACAGCAGAGCTGAGACTCTACCAGAGTTCATGCACACACACACTCAGACACACTGTCTGCCCCTTAACTCTCTCCCCAGAATTACTTTAGAGAAGAGTGTGAGTAAAGGAGCTTTATTAATGTAGGCTGGCCCTTACAACAGAGCAGCAAATCTCCACTGCCCTCTCAAGATTACCAGCCAACATGAACACAGGAGAACTCAGACTCGCATCCAGTAAGCTCGCATTCGCCTTGGTATCATCACTGGGCAACCTCAATGTAGAAAAAACTATACATTTATCCACCTTTTCATAGTTCATAACAATGCAACAAAATTACTAGTAAGTTTAAAATGAGGCATCTCACTCAATCATAATGCTTTAGTGCCTACAATCTATGCATCATATCAATAAGCATAGACAAAAAACAAGCATCTACCTGGTGCTTTCTCCCTCATGTTCTCCCTCATCTCTTTGAGCTTGCCGGTCTCTTTTTCCAGAGGTTTCTTCAAATCCACACTGCTAAGCTAAAAAAATGAGAAGCAACATTACACTGCTGTAAATTTATTATACATTTTAGATTTATCTATAGAACATAAAACTAAAGGTGCTGAAGGTATCAGGTAGGGCTGCCATATAGACAAATATTAAATTTACCTTTTTGAATCTAAAAGTATAGGCTAAGCTAAAACCAAATAATTGGACAAATTCTCATTATGCTGATTTATATTTATATTATTTATTCATTCATTTATTTTATTATATAAACAAATTGATAAACTTTACATAAATCCCCAACTATGCATACATTATCTATAATCATTTGCAGGCTTTTGTGATAAAATAATTGCACATCAATATTGTGATTTCAATGTTTATGCAATTATGTAGCACTAGTACTAAGCATTTTAATACTTTATTAAATATTGTAGAATTCATTATAATTAGGAACTTTTGTTGCAGCAGAAAATATGGCAAATCAAATATACACACCATCACGACCACATGTCCAGTCATGTGCAGGACTAAGCGGTAATTAAATGACTTTCACAACGCACCCTTGCAACAATCTGGCAGCTAATGGCAATGTAGGAAATTTCCCAAAACAAAAACAGAAAAACCTTGTCCATCATCTGTGTGGTGCATACAATAGGTTTATGTGCATCGTAGGAGAAAATTATCATAGAAACTAAACAGGAGCCGATATTTATTGTATAGGCTGAAGAAATGTCACCTCACATACAAGTCCAGAACCATATTCTAACCCTATAAAACACATTTAACGCTTTTTCCCCTGCTTCATCACACACACTTTACCACACACACACTAGCCTTAACTCACCTAGCACCACTTTAATTTCCTGCAGTCATGTTTACAACCCAAAAAACAAGCCTTCCACAATTTTGCATTTTAAAACTCATACCAAACACTGCATGCTCCTTTGTGAGGGTGTGTGTAGGGCCCACAGCTTTTATATAGTGTTATTAATTCATATTAATGCATGAAATGCACATGCTGTTCCACTTCAGCAAAAAAGAGGACTTTTGTATCTTAAAAGGTAGTTATAGTTGAAGTGTACTGTATGTGACTATCCCATATGACAGTGTGTTCCTATTAGCTAATGTGGCAAGATGATGCAGAAAATATGTAAAGTATAAAGCACCATTAAATGATCTACCCAATCTCTCCACATGGTCTATGTAAATCAGTAACAGACACCAGTCAGTAGGCAGGTTACCCAGGGTTTACCTTGCAGCTGTAGGGATTATGGGCGATGAAAGCAGCCACAAGTTGGATAGCACTCTTACACACGTGGACTGATTTATCACCAAGACGACCAACAGCCAACTCCATCACTTCAGTGTATCTACATAATGGCAAAGCCTGGAGAAAAAAAAAATATATATTATCCATCTGCTGTTTTCAAAACACTCAAGCTGTAATTTCAGCTGTAAAATCATGAGGACTTCATGAACTTTTTTAATAATAAAATTGTAAATATTAGGCATAAAATTGAGGCTTTGAAACCAAACAATGTAAGTTATGCAGA
>JAOTRS010000022.1:8908936-8922713 GCA_028565755.1 Dinotopterus cunningtoni
TTCTTTTGATTGTGTAAAGCTGCTTTGGGACAATGCCAATTGTTAAAAGCGCTATACAAATAAAATTGAATTGAATTAATTTCTTTTATTAAATACGCACTTACCTTGCTATTGACAACGCGGGTGTACACTTGAAGCACTCGAGCTCTGACGTGCGAATGTGCGTCATGTATGTGTTCCTGGAGGGTGTCGAGGAAACGGTCTCGATCTGCTCGACTGGAATCGTCCAATTTATCACCACTTAACACACGTACCAGCACCTCCCCCAGCACCTCACACACCGCCACACGCATACTGGAACTCTGAGAGACATGAATAATACATAAGATTTTATTTGTAATGTTTTGGATATATTAACCCTAATAAGGTGACTATAGAAACAAACACTCAATTCACCCTCAGATTACCAAAGAAGCAGTTCAAAGCCTACTGAATAAAGCTGAGAGTGCTGAGAATCTACCTGTATTCGCGTACATACAAACACACACACACACACACACACACACACACACACACACACTGTCAGCACACTTTACACATGCTCTCATTCCTTCCTTTATAGAAGAGTGTGAGTAAAGGAGCTTTATTAATGTAGGCTGGCCCTTACAACAAAGCAGCAAATCTCCGCTGCCCTCTCAAGATTACCAGCCAACAGGAACACAGGTGAACTCAGACTCGCATCCAATAGACTCACATTCGCCTTGGCATCATCACTGGGCAAATTCAATACATGACTATAACCTGTGTACTTGTTTACATGAATTTACCGCATGGTTTTATTTGCAGGGCTCATCACAGCATTATGCACAAGTAAACTTATATATAGGTTTATGTTCTGTCACTAAGCATTTACTCATCTCATTCTGGGTACAGGGGCATTGTTCACTGAAACATGTTTGGGCCCCTTGGTTCCAGAGTAAAACCAGAGTAAAGTTACAGCATAGAAAGACATGCTAGATAACTGTGCATATCCTATGTAGTTCACATATACTGTAAATGGTCAGATGTGCACAAACTTTTGCAAATAATAGTATTTCTAATTTACTGATTCACCTTTAAAATATTGATTATATAATAAATTATGTCTAATGTATGTTAAATCCCAGATGGTAATTTGACACTTCATTAACACCACCAATCTATGTGATAAAATAGCTAAAAGTTGAAATCAAACACAATGAACAATGTAGAAAGATACAAAAAGGATTAAACATATTTACATGAAAACAGAATTTAACCATTACCTGGATATCAGCAGAATATAAAATTGACATGCTATTTGCAGTATTTATTGTCTATGGAAGCAATCGTCCTGATTGTTTCAACTATATAAGTGCAGTGCTGTTACAAATGTTCTTTCAGTCTGTGACTGCCTTAGAGTGTGTGTATATAAACTGTACCTCTCCATCCAGGTGTGTGAGAAGCACACTAATATTAGGGATCATGGTTTCTGGAACAAGGGTACTGAGTTCAGACAAAAAGCTAGAAAAGGCCTTTACACCTGATCCCTCTCTAGCCAACTCATCACTGGACTTCTGCCCAATCTCTCTGAAACACAAAACAGAGACATGGTAAAAATATTAATAATGCATGTATGCTCACACTAAAACACAGACTTATGTGCACAGGAACACGTAGCCACCGCTTATATCAAATTTTGCATCACAACATGGTTGTCCTATTCTTTTTACAAGAGCAATAGTACACGTTATGTACACTGAGTACACTGTTTTGGGGAAGAAAAAAAACAAAAAACATTTCAAGATTTTATTGACACCTTTAGCTGTGTTTACAGTGCACAGTGTGGTTGCAAAGCCATGTGTGCAAATGATTCCTTATCATTACAGAACCACTCATGATTTGAGTCATGGAATATGCCCATGTTATCAGGGAAGATAAAATTAATTGACATGATAACCTGGTCATTCAGTACATTCCGATCATCACCTGACTTCATTTTATTGCACACAATACTGCTGAGACTAGACCTGAACGCAAACCCAAATTGCACAACACATTTTTCTTAATTTGTTTAGTTTTACATGCACAAAAACTTGCAGTTGTGATTCAAAGATGAAATAATGACCATATGGCATCATTAATCATCATCCTATTCATAATAGACTTTTTATTAATTGATGCATTGTTTGACAAACTCAGCAAAAATTTAATGCGATACATGTTTGGCTATAGATGTCAGGAGTAGCTCAGTGGTTAAGGCATCGGACTACGGTTCAGAAGATCCCAGGTTCAAACCCCACAACCACCAAGTTGCCACTGTTGGGCCCTTGAGCAAGGCCCTTAACCCTCAACTGCTCAGATTTTTAATGAGAGAAAAATGTAAGTCGTTCTGGATAAGAGCGTCTGCCAAACGCCTAAATGTAAAAATGTAATGTACGTAATGTAGAAGTGAAAAGCCCATAGCCAGAATTTCTGGCCTGAAACTTACCTCATGATCTCTCCTACAATCGCTTTTACTCCATACTCTGAGCTCCAGGCTGACACTGCCTGTGCACACACTGAGGAGAGCTGCTCAAAGTGCTGCAGCAGCTGAATCACCTTCACACACGCTCCTGCAAAATACACAAGTCTCTTCATAATCACCCAGACGCTTATACAATACTGTATATAATTATAAAAAAAATGACAAACATTTTTTTAAATGATATTTTAATTACATTGCAATTAGTATAATCATTTTACCATGTATCTCTATTTCTATGCACTTTAGCGTGTTCACTAACCAAGCATGTGGTTGTATTTCTTCACCATCAGTCCCAGTACATGGATGATAGCATCACGTGTGGGTTTACTCTTCATGTGACTGATGGTGGGATTTTCTAATAGCTTATAACAGCAACATGTCACACAGCTACAGAATCCAGTGATAGACAAAAGAACATACACAGAAAATGGTTATAAAATTCTGAAGTAAATCACATCACAATTAATTTTTTTATATATATTCAGTATATAGACCTTCCCACCTTACAAACTCTTCCTCTACCAAAGAAAGACTCCACAGAGAGCGGATATCCAGCTGAAGCAATTGGGTCAGACACTGCAACACAGTCTCGCGCTCACTGTCCCAATGCAGCAAGCCCTTACCCCCTGCTTTCTCCTTTTTACGACCCTGTAACACACATGCTACATCTATTTAATTTATAATAGGAACATATTTTAAAAAGTATACACCTGCTACAACCAGCTTCCTAACTAAAATACTCAAAGGAATTCAACAAAGCCTGATAATTGAATTTAGAGGACAGGTCATTTGCCAGTGATTGCCCTCAGATTACCAAAGAACACACTCAAAGCTGTTTGACCACAAAGAGAAACGTGACCCTATTGTCAGAGAGAGAGAGAGAGAGAGAGAGAGGGAGGGAGGGAGAGAATGAGAATGTGCAAGCTCCCATCAATTTGCTAAACCCATTTCTTTTGGGAAGCATAGAATCCTGATTAATTGCTTGCATTACTGTAGGTGGGCCCTTACAGCGAGGCAGTCAGTCTCCACTGCTCAGCCAAGATTACCCACCACTTACAGAGCACAATCTCTCAGTCATTCAGCTCATAGATGCCATAGTCTCATCACTGGGCTCAACCATCACAGGCTTTTGCTTTTAATGTAATAACTGGTACCACAAATGACGAATTAAGACAAAAAAAAGCAATGCTATGATAACTAGCTCAGTTCTGCAAGATTCATATATATATATGCTATTCATAAAGCTAAACGGACTTCGAGACCTTGGCCAAACACGCAGTGCAGAAGCTAAAAGACTGAAAAGAAAATTTATTTCTATTTAAAAACAGAAGATTTTATAAATCCTCCCCATGTCCTCAGATTTGTGTCCTCAATACTACTAAGAATCTGTCTGTGAATGGACCCCCAAAAACAATTTCCTTTGGATTAGTTTAGAAAGCTAGCTATAGTAAAAAAGATTGACATCACATTTCTTTTTACCAGTACCTTGCTGGGTGCAGTAACAACACTCTCCCTGTTGGAGTCACTCTCTAGATATTCAGTGAGCTTGCAGAGCAGGAACACACTCATCTTGACAGCATTGAGCTGCTCTTTGCGGTCGGCTGCTGACAAAGATCCAGCCAGGAGGAGGGGCGGCAAGGACACGGACAGTGCCTGGACCACTAATGACACATGAAGCAAAAGATTAATTGAGGAGGTGATGAAATTCATCACAACACTGATTTGAAAGCTTTTCATCACCAAGACCTACCTTGTATGAGAAGCTCGAGGGTGTTCTCTTTCAAAGTCACATCTACTGTGCGGAAGTTTCTGAAATTGTGATCACACACATTTACTTCTGGTAGATTCAAAAGAAATTTCTTTAAAAATATCGTCCAGTTTTAAAAAAAATATGAAGTGCTGTACTCACTGCAGGACACTGTATGCAGTGTCAAAATGCTCCAAGATACACAGCGGGCCCCGACTTCTCAAAGTAGCTTTAAGGCCTAATGTAGAGAGAGAGAGAGAGAGAGAGAGAGAGAAAAAGAGAATATTTCACTATAGAAACAGATACTCTGAACTAGTATTCTTAGACCTGGCTGATTTAGCTGCAAAACTTGTGTAAAAAAAAGTCACATTAAAAATCATAAACACTCAAGAATTAATAGCATGTTGTCATGTGATGGGGCTTAAGACAGCAGGAAACATTTGCCTGTTTGACAGAGGCTTTACAGGAAGTTTTGGGAGATACCAGGCAGATTCAGGTAAACATGAGGAAACCATACACAGACACTGTGTTTATTGCCAAATGGTTACTCATTCCACTATGGTTTACTTTATGCATCACGTATTTAACATTTTATATATTCATCTAACTGTATTTCTATGATTTAAAGGGAATTGTTCAGTCATGATACATAAAGTGGACAGAGTGACATCTAACAGATTTTGTCTTAAAAGAAGGCCGAAGTTTCCTGTCTCCCATAGGAACAATCCATGATTTGGATAAACATGAATCCTTTTTCTTGTAAATAAAAACAAAAAGTGACAAAAGTGAAATTCACTTTTCTAATGACACTCAATTATTTTAAATAGACAGTCAATATAAAAGTTATTTATATTAAAGAATAAATAGTTATAAAACAATCAGTAAGATGAAGTCAAACAACTTATTCTTTAAAAATTGCTTCATCCGGCAGGGCACAGAGTGAAAAAGACATCTGCACAGACATTTACCACAGAAGTTCGTTACTCACTTGAAAATTACCTAGTTCAGTTTTTTTGTGTGTGTGTGTGCGTGCGCAAAGATGGACAACCCAGCTTCAAAAAGTCAAAGTCCTGCCAAATGTTTTTCCATCAATTAACCAAACCAGATTCTAATTAGCACGACAGCCAGATTCAAACTAATTAGCGACATTGTTTTTATACAGAGGCAACTATAATACATGACATACAGTTTGTTGTCTTCATACGTCACTGTATATGGCCAGAAACAGTCATCATACACTGTCTGGACCCCTCCAAAAAAATTATAATAAAAAATATATATAATAATCTCTCTCCCACACACACACTAATATTTCATTCAACCGCTTTTAGCTTTGATTACGCTGTGCAGTTTTATTTGTAAATATTGTAATTTTTACAATTTATTTGTAGATATTTGTAATTTGTTAGTGTGGTTATTTGTATGGATTATATTCTATGATGCCATCTTCATTCAGAAAAGTAATCTGCAATAACACAATAATTAGCTCGGATTGAGCTCGGAGTCTGTAAACATTAAATAAAGATTAAAACAGTATAAAGTTAATAAATGAGTAAAGTATATGAGGTAAATGTACATACTGTTGAGGTGAGAGGGCAGCTGTTTAGGAGACAGCACACTCTGGACCACATACTGGTTTATAGCTCCGGATTTCAGCAGATCATCCAAAGCAACCGGCACGGCGAAATCCCACGACATCTGAGTCAGCACAAACAACAACAGTAATCGTACACGGCCTCGACTACATAAATAAAACTAAACGGGTTAACTAGCCAGTGTAGCCACTTAGCAAGCTAGCTACAGTAAAAACAGAGCACTAGCGCGTCGGTGTTTTTATAAACACCAACATGAACTTTACAGCCGAACCCTCACATTATAATCCTGTGTAACAAAACTGAAACCCTGCTAGCGAACTAGCTCACGGAACTCCATTAACAAGTTACACTTTCAAATAACTTCACTGAGGAAAAAATATATAAAAACCTTATAAAACACAAAATACGTGAAGCTCAAGACACTTACCGCTGCAGAGTTAATAACCTCAGCACATATCACACACGGCTAAAACACAAAGCGCTCTTAACTGCGTTCTTAACTGCGCTAACCCAACGGTTCTTACTGAATCTTTGAATTTTATCACGAGCGCGCCAAAGGAAGTGTGTCATTGCCCCGCCCACACAGCAAAATAAAAGTCTGTAGAATTATCGCGTATTTATTCATCGTCAATGTACCAGCCCTCAACTTCATAGGTCAATTCAAAATCGTCTCATTACCTTTTAAAATAATAATTTAATAAATAACTATAAAAAATAGATAAATACAGAGTAAAGGCACATACCATCCAAGACCAGGAATGAGAAACAATGATGATGTTTGCCCTGGCTCAGAAGATTCACCTCTAATCCCTCAGGCCCGGGTTCGATTCCCAGCCAGTGCCCAAACCCCCCAGCCACTGGATGCAGTGCCGGTCCCAAGCCCGGATAAAAATGGGAGGGTTGCGTCAGGAAGGGCATCCGGCATAAAACCTGTGCCAAGTTATAGTGCAGACTGGGTATTCCGCTGTGGCGACCCCTTGCTGGGAGCAGCCGAAAGACCAACAACAACAACTCATTCCCACTCACAGCAGAACCATTCCTGAAAACACAGATGTGCTGACCTCTGTACAATCCACAGGATAAAATAGCTCTGAAAGTATTATGACACTTTTAAATCTCCCAGTACAATGTCTCCAGTACTAAAACTTATTTCCTTTTTAAGGAACATGCACTTATTTTAATTTTACATTCATTCATTTCAGGAGAGATTCACATTTACATTTAGGCATTTGGCACGCACTCTTTTCCAGAGCAATTTACAAATGTGATTTGAAGTTTCCATTGATAGATAAATCTTTACACTGGGTTACTAACTAAAAGTGCCATCAATCAAACACTGTTGGGAAATTAACCTAAACAGAACCTAAAAACCTAGAACCTAGTACCTAAAAGAAGCAAATAAGTTTATAGTGTTTGATTAAATATTGGCTGTGCGGACATCTAGAGGAAATTTAGTCCACCACCCAGGACAAAAAATAGCCTAGATGCATGTCTTGCTCGATCCCTGAGAGACGGGGGGACCATTTGAGCAGAATTAAATGATAGAAATTAATGTCACAGGTTCCATTTAGAGAATTCAAAAGGAGACTCATTGAACTTTTTTTAAAACATATTGATACCATTAGAATGTAGATCTCCTCAGGGTCGAGGGTTCGATTCACACCTTGGGTCTGTGTGTATGGAATTTGCATGTTCTCCCCAGGCTTGGTGGGTTTCCTCTGGGTACTCTGGTTTCCTCCTACAGTCCAAAGACATGCAGATTAGATTAATTGGCGTACTCAAGACAGGGCAATTTTAACCAACAGTACGCTGAATTATACACAAGCTAAATTTTCTACATACTGTCTTTGTCCCTTTGCCCCTATTCAGCAGCTTTAACGAGGACCATTTGAGAAGTGTAAAGGTGTGAATAGTCATGTTGAAAAGTTTGCACCCCCTCTTTAAATTCTATGTGTGTTGTGTAAAAACATAAAGAAATATCTAATCATGGTGGTACATTTTTTGAGGGTTTCATTTAAGGGTTTAAGAAGCATGACTGAGGTGTGCAAAACTGCATCTATACAAAGCAGAAGACTTCTGGAACAACATCCTACAGCAGATAAGACCAAAGTAGAGTTGTTTGGCCTTAATGCCCAGTGCAATGTTTGGGGAAGCCAAGAAACATCTCGTACTCACTGTTAAGCACAGTAGTCGAAGGGTGATTATTTTGGCTTGTTTTGCAGCCACAGGACCTGGACACCTTACAGTTATTGAGTTGACCATGTACTCCTCTGTATAGCAGATAATTCTAGAGGCAAATGTAAGGCCATTTGTCTGACACCTTGGTTGAAATTGAGTCATTCATCAGAACAATGCTCTGAAGCACACTAGAAAATCTACATCAGAATGGCTGAAAAAGCATCAAGTATCAAGGTTTTGGAATGGCCTAGTTTAGACCTCAATCCAAATTAAATGCTGTGGTAGGACCTTAAGAGATCTGTGCATAAGTAAATGCCCCAAAATCTTAAAGAACTAAAGCAACGATATAACAAAGAATGGGCCAAAAGTCCTCCACAACAATGTGAGACTGATATAGTCCACCAGGAAATAATTTTGAAAAGTTATTGCTGGTAAAGGTGAATCTAAAGCTATTGAATCATGGGTTATTTAGTATTGCTCACATGTTTTTTTTTCTTTTTGGCTTCATTTTCCTTAAATAAATAATGGCACTGTGTTATTACTATGTTGTTACACACAAAAATACACCATACAATAAAATGGCCAGCCTGGATCAGCATCAATAAACCACTCATCCAAACCCATTTTCAATTGTTATACCAGCCTTCTAGTTTTTCCTTTAAATAGGGCAGCATTATCTTTGGTGAGATAAAATGCTGACTATTGTTTTCCTATGCAGTGAGCCCATTAAAGTTAATAAATCAAAATGTGGCAGGTTATCAATAAAGCTATGTACAATAGTGTTTATGGTCATACATGTAATGCAGTGGAAAGTAAAATGCATACACTCACTTCATAAGGTACACCTTTCTGGTACTGGGTGGGAAACGTTTGCCTTCAGAACTGCCTTAATTCTTCATGGCAACAAGGTGCTAGAAACATTTTTTAGAGATCTTGGTCCAAATTGACATGATAATAACTTGCATTTGCTGTAGATTTATTTGCTGCACATCCATGATAAAAATCATGTCTTTTTTAATTACCCACAGACCTACTTCAAATTATTGCAGTACTGTACTTCAACTCAGCCTCTTATGTACATGCTAATTGAATTTAGAGAAATCAGACTTTATGGATATCATTATCACCCTTCATTCGTGGCAAAACATAGATCTGGATGTTGGAGCATTGAAAGACAACTGAAGCCATACAGGAATGTTATTTTTCATAACACACTTCAAGGGAAAAAAAAGAACATTCATTCTGTCTGATGACAATATATCTGATGACAGTAAAGCAAAAAGAAAAATTTCTAAGGGTAGGAATATGCTTTGTTGTTTATCATGGGGATGTAGTTACACATTGCTGCTGCTGCATATATGTCTTTTATGGATCCGTTCTGTACTATGTATTAGTAGCTTCGGATTCAGAGTTTTTTAATCAAACATATAAGTAGTTCCCTGGACCTCAGCCTGGGGCCTGGCAATATTTATGGTATCATTATTTTAAACAGTTTTTTTTTTCAGCTGGGAAAATAATTTTGAGGCAATTGAAATGTCATATGGTGTAACTGGTTGCAACACGAGACTCTCACTGAAAATCTTTGTGTTACAAGCCTAATTTTTTTTTTCCAAATACCAGTAGTTTAGAATGGTAATCAGAAGCATTATTACCGACAGACTTACTAAATATTATTTAAGTTCATATTTAAAACAAAATGGCATTTTTTTCTTGCTACATGAGAGAAAAAGCACTAAAAGGCTTTATGGTTTATAAAAATGGTTCATAAAACCATTATGCTGCTTGATCTTGATATTATTTCATAAGTATTCAAATATATCAATTCCTTTTTTTTCCCATTAGATACCAATTTCAAACAAGAAAAGTGGCCGGTTAAAGAGCACAAATAAATGCCAATCCTGATGTAAGAGCCCGTTACCTTGCCAAAAGACACGAGATGTAGTTTGTCCTTAAAGGTTAGCCAGAAAAAAAAAGTTTTAACAGAGAAAAAAAGAAAAAATTTATAGTAGCTTAGTTTACAAAGAAAAAGCAGAAGGCGAGAAAAAATGGAAAACCTACCAGAAAAGACAGCGAGAGAGAGGGAAAAAGGTGCAGTGCTGAGGTTCTGAATTTAACTCCATCATTTACCAACAAATCAGCAGATAAACTAATTCAGCATCTAGCCAAACTTGAGTTCATGCAAAATAGTCTTGATGATCATAAATATAGTATGTGCAGACAGTTGTAAAGAGGCCACTCAAATATATTATGAGTAAAGGAAAAGAAAATAAGTAGTAAATGTTACAGCAATGCTTAAAGAGAGGGAAAGACTGAGATCTGAACTTTGTAAACTTAAAAGGGACCCCTAAAGGGCAGCAAAGCAAAAAACAAGAAAGACACAGAAAACTTGAGAGGCAGAAGAGAGACCAAAAAATGTCAGCAAAACGAACAAACCACGAAAAAAAATTTCACAAGTACAGTACAAAGAGAGGAAGCTGCGATTCATGATTTTAGTGGTTAATACCTTAAATTTCATTGGCCTTCAACTGTAAAAGCAGCCCTGTCAAGTGGGTAACTGGTTGGTGTAAACTGGTCACTTGTAATTCGCACAAAAGTATAATAATTTCCAGAAATCTTTAAAAAGTTGTAGAAAATTGTAGTCATCTTTTAGAGTGCAAGCCTATGACTATTAATTTTCACAAAATTTGTCAAATACTAGTTAAAAACAAAAATATATTTGGTTTTATGTCCCTGCAAATATATGAAAAAACATATAAAGATAAAATGCAAAAATAATCCTGCTACGATGTATTTTAGATTTGTTAATTTATAGTAGAATATAATTTTTTCAGTACTGTATGTGCACTTACATGCATTCTAGGTGGGTAAAAAAAAACAAAAACATTTTTTGTATTCTTCTTTAGTTACACTACTTAACATGTTAAAGCACTTCTTTTTAAATATAATCTCAAAATACATACAACACAAATTAAAAAAATGTAATGAATAAAAAAACATTTAAACATTTGATTTGCTCACAGGTGGCAAGATGGTGTAGGGCTAGTGCTGTGACCTCACATGTCCAGGGTTGTGGTATGATTATTGCCTTGTGTGTGTGTGTGTGTGTGTGTGTTCTCCCGTAGGCTTGGTGTGTTTAGGCTAAGTTGCATTTCCAAAGTTTATGAGTGAACATACCCTGCGATGGATAGACACCCCGTCCAGGATGCACCACCTAGTGATCTGAGTCCTTTTTCTCATTTTACCAATTTGTTTTTCTCTCTGACGCTGCTATATTCACTTCCTGCTGGATACATTTAAGGTGAAATATTTTCTTGCATATTACCTTATGCACGATTTGATATTCCATTTGTTTTGGTATTGATTACTGTGTGTGACATATGCTTTACTAATGATTAGATTTTATTTGGTTATATTCACATAATTTCCAAAAAGAATGAGTTAATTTACAATGAGTGAAATTTCGGTGAATGTGTGGTGAAACACTATATTGCACTCCCACTCCATATCTACTATTGTCATGCCTTTGATAAAGCCAGGCCAAAGTTCCCTTGGTGAAAAAATACTGACGGATTAACCAATCAGATGAGGCTTTGGCCAGGCCATTGTCTAACTTATGTCTGGCAGGACTGTGCTAAGGGAAGCCAGTGGCCCTTTGGTTTCATACCAATCAAATCTAGGGGAGAATATATAAATATAAATAAAATTATCTGTACAATCTGTTATTCTCATCAACTATAAAATGTGAAGAGTCTATACGCTGCTGTGTTTAAAGATCCTGTGAGCTGCTTTCAACAAATTACCTTTCATTATGAAATGAAATTATTCGTTGTGAATAATAAATGTAAAGGAACATCATGACTCATGTCTAGACAACTTGAGTCACTGAACTGGAATCATTTTGAAACATTTATTGATTTTATATTTATTGTAATGAAAAACTCGCCATTTGAAGTTGACCTGTATAAGTTTTTTTATTAATAAAGAAAACCCCTGAAATGACTTTTATATTGAAATGTCTGACGGTGACGTCATAGGGCAAGCACCGAACTCCAGCTGGAATCCATGCTACAGTACTAGTAGTGTGTAGAACAGTACTGATCCGTGTACAGTATTAATGATAGAGTAGTATTTGACTCACTGTTCAGTACAGAAGCATGCGGCTTTACACGCGTTGAGTCTGAAAGTCTGAAACACGGTTCACTGATCACACTGTCGTGTTTGTGCGTTTGTAAAACACGTGCTTTCCTGCCATCACAAGTATATGACATCCTGCTGCTAGTACAGTACATTACCCCCTGTGTCTGCTATACCCGCGCAGTATGGAGTATTTACCGGACTGTAATAAGAGATATAAAGACGCGGAGTACTGGAATGAACGGTACCGAACCGAGGAGGCGTTTGAGTGGTTCGGGGATTTCACAAAATTCCGTCATCTTCTGGTCCAGCATGTGGGAAAAGAGGAAAACATCCTGATGTTGGGTATGTAGGTACTTTCCTCCATAAATTAAATGTACGTTTTAATAGAATAAAAAAATAAATATAATACAATATCAGCTGATCATGCTTAACGTGCAGTGTGTGTAATGAACACACGCGGACAGCAGAGGGCGCTGCTATGACAATTTTTGAATTCTTTAAGAGTAGGGAAGGATCATTCTCTCTCTCTCTCTCTCTCTCTCTCTATATATATATATAATAAAACCAAAATTCTATTTTCTTTTGTTTGTCTGGGTGAGCGGGCAATGTTTAAGCCAGCATCATCATCAACTTAACTTTTGTGCTGAAAAAGTCATGGCATTTCTCACTGAGTGTACCAGTAGGCAGCGTCATCAACACCTGGGTGCCTGGTGTGGCCGGGGGCTTGTGTTGCTGGTGTCCCTCACTGTGCGTCTGCACGGCGCAGGTACCCTCTAGTATCAACTAAATATAGGGATATATATAGTATGTTTTCCGTCTGCCATGCGGAAGGCCCAGGTTCAGTTCCCACTTAATGCCCGAATCTCAGCCACTGGATGGATGCAGTGCCGTCCCAAGCCCGGATAAAAGGGGAGGGTGCATGAAGAAGGGCGTCGGGCGTAAAACCTGTGCCAAAAGTTGTGTGCAGATTGGATGGTCCGAAAGACCAACAACATTATATCACCTAAATCCAGAAGAGAATGAAGGAGATGTATTGTTAATCTGGTTGACTTTGTGTAGTATTAAACTATAAGCAGACATTATTGACCTCTACTTATTTTTTTTCCTGGTTTACAAACCCTGTCCAGGGTGTACCCCGCCTCGTGCCCTAAGTCTCCTGGGATAGGCTCCAGGCCCCAGACCCTGTATACAGGATAAAGCGGTATGGACTATGAGTAAGTGAGTGAAGTGAAACTGTCTGATTACTGGCCAGTTATTAGGAAAAATCTGTTTGTTTTTTAGGTTTTGATCAGAATAAACTAAAAAGAATGACCTCTTCTATGCTTCTTGAATTAGGAGGAGGCAACTGTCAGCTTGTATAAAATATGTTAAAGTTCCTAATATACACTACTCATAATAAGTTAGGGATATTGTGAGAGACTTAGTGGATGTCATACTGTACATACTGTGTTTGTTTCACTTCAGACATTTTTGGGATAGAGAGGCAATTGTATTAGGGTGATAGACACACCTCATTTTGTGTTTTCCATGTAATGGTCTCATTGTGTACAGGTGTGCTTTATATTGGGGCCAATCCCAAAAGACAACCTTTTTCAATGTGGCATCAATTTCAACATTCTGTGGGTATAAAAAGCT
>JAOTRS010000022.1:8930441-8946867 GCA_028565755.1 Dinotopterus cunningtoni
CACACACACACACACACACACACACACACACACACACACACACACACACACACACACACACACACACACAGGCACTTTAACTCACTACCATTTGCATCCTCAGAGAAAAAGGGGATAAAATTTCACTCCTCTGGCTGATTACAGTGGCTTCTGTGTTCCTGGAGTGTGTGGACAGGGAGTGTTTTTTGCGCACACGTGTGTGTGTGTGTGTGTGTGTGTGTGTGTACAATTTATGTACCATACAAAGCAAAATAAAGAACACAACTTTTTAAGGAAGATCTATTTATGTCATACACACAATCGCACACTCTCGCGCACCGTCCTACACACACTTTCGCACACACACACTCGCACGTACACAGACACACTCGCACGCACTCACGCGCACTCACTCTCGCAGACGCGCACTCACTCTCGCAGACGCGCACACACCCTCGCAGACGCGCACACACCCTCGCAGACGCGCACACACCCTCGCAGACGCGCACACACCCTCGCAGACGCGCACACACACTCGCACGCACACACAGCTGAAAAACAAAAGTATATTATTTGTTTTTACAGTTAACACTCGCTGTGTTGTCACTTTTGTTTCTGTTGTCCTCATCCACATCATGATGTTCACTCCTGTAATCATGGGCTGTGTCCCAAACCACTGCTCGACTTAAAGGCTTAACAAGTGCGGCTGTGTCCCAATTCTGTTCATCAGTGTTAAATTCAGGACACACACACACACACACACTCAGCACTCTGGGTGTAGTTATGAGCACTAACACTGTGCAGTAGTGCACTCTGCCTTCTCGACTCGCCCTGAATAAGGACAGGTAGCGGGTCGGGTTGCGAAAGTCTTTGTGCAGCGGTAACCGAGGACATGCAGCAGGTGTAAATTATTCACTGCCTCATACTCTGTGTGTGTGTGTGTGTGTGTGTGTGTGTGTGTGTGTGTGTGTGTGTGTGTTCTCAGTAAACTATTAACATGCTCACAGGAGACAGGAAGTTCAGTTTGGTGCATGGGGACTCGTCACGAGTCCAACGTTCTAACGTAAAAACACAACACAAATACACCATGACGACAACAAGGTTCACGTCTAATCTGTCGCGATGAGCCGAGAGAGAACTCGACTGTTTAGAACACATAGAACACACACCCAGCCTATAATATCTCACAATATATATATATATATATAATATGCATATAGACTATGTACCACACAAAATAAGGAAATTAGGGAAATAAGGAACACTGCTTTTTAAAGAAGATCTATTTATATCTCTCGTGCGCACACACTCGCACACACACGCACAAGGTCTAGAATGCTATTTAAATAGTGTCTCAAATGCATTTTAAACAATGTGATTTAAACTGGTTCTAGAACGTGCTTTAAACAGGGTCGACTATGTAATTTAAACAAGGTCTAGAATGCTATATAAATAGGTTCTTGAATGCGATTTATACATGGTCTAGAATGTACTTTAATATGTGATTTTAACAGGTTCCAAAATGTTCTAGAAACAGGTTCCACTGGTTACCAAATGCTTTTCAGCTTCTAGGACACATGATACAAAAAACTTAAATAACTTACAGAATGTGATTAACTGTGCTCTAGAATACACAATAAAATAAATAATTCCAACATAATGTCTAACGGGTACATGGTCTAATAAAAATGTGGCTCGACTGGGTACAGAAGGAACCTGCAACAGGTGACAGAACGTGACTTTAACAAGATAAACGAGCGTCTGCTGTGGGCTTAATCAGGGTCTACAAGGCACTTTAAGAAGAAAACTAGTTCCACTTTCTAGGAGAAAACTCATCTGTATTAACCACAACTCTAGCCAGGCAGCTCTCACACACAGGTTTAAAAGACGCCTGAGCGACATGAAGTCATGACGAGAGAACCAACTCCACGTCCTGCCTCTCTGTCCCCCGAGTGATCCCCTACAGCACGCCGGGACAGAAGAGGAGAACGTCACTTTTTCACCTGCTCCCACTGTCTCCATAGCAACCAGTAAGGGTCACAGGTCATAGATGTAGACAAGAAACATAGATGGAGACCAGAAGAACAAAGAAAGCTGAGGATGGACTCAACACTAGAATGCGTTTCACACAGGTTCTAGAATTCACAGGGCTTCTCAGACACAAATTAGACATGTCTCAGTCAGCACTTCCAGGAGGAACCGTAGGAAACCTTGGGGAAATTAAGTTCTAGAGTAGATTGGTTCTACAGAACATGCTTAAACTGGGTCCATCGTGCTGGTTCAACAGACATTAAAATGCTTAGAAACAGGTTCTTGATTTATTGGAGACTAAAACAGTCTTTAACATATTTTCAATTAGTTCTAGAATGTACTATAGAAAGTTTCTAGAATGTGAGATTTCACTTTGAACAGGTTAATCAATGTGTCTAACTAGGTTCCAAAACTGCTTAACTAATGCTTTTGATTAGGTTCTAGAATTTTCTTTAAACAGGTTGTGTATCCAACCGGGTTCTAAAACGCACTCTGAACTGGTTAATCAATGGATATAAAGAACTCCTTAACTAATGCTTTTCTTTAGGTTCTAGAATGTTCCCTAAACAGGCTATACATCTAACCAGGTTCTTGAATGCACTCTGAACTTGATAAATAATGCTTTTCATTAGGTTCTAGAATTCTCTCTAAACAGGCTATGCCACAGGTTGTGTGTCTAACCAGGTTCTAGAAGGCACTCTAAACTGGTTAATCAATGTATCTAACCGGGTTCTAGAACTCCATAAGTAATGCTTTTCATTAGGTTCTATAACCTAGAATGCTTCCTAAACAGGCTATACGTCTAACCGAGTTCTAGAATGCACTCTGAACTGGTTAAGCAATGTGTTTAACTGGGTTCTTGAACTGGTTAATCAGTGCCTTTTATTAGGTTCTAGAATGCTCTTTAAACTGGTTGTATCTAACCGTGTTCTAGAATGCACTCTAAACTGGTTAACCAATGTATCTAACTAGGTTCTAGAATGCACTCTGAACTGGTTTATCAATGTATCTAACCATGTTCTAGAACACACTCTAAACTGATTAATCAATGTGTTTAACCAGGTTATAAAACTGTTTAGCTAACTTTTCATTCGGTTCTAGAATACTCCCTAAACAGGCTATACACCTAACCAGGTTCTAGAATGCACTCTAAACTGGTTAATCAATGTATCTAACTGGGTTCTAGAACTCCATAAGTAATGCTTTTCATTAGGTTCTAGAATGCTCCCTAAACAGGTTCTACTACAGGTTACTTGTTTTGCACATATCTAGGACTTTAGGAGTTTTAGTACAAACTCTAGAAGGTGCTTAGAACAGGTTCTAATCTGTGTTCTAGAACGCTCATTAAACATGTGATGAGCCGGATTTGAGCTACAACTGAGTGCTCGTGTGTGTGTGTGTGTGTGTGTGTGTGTGTGTGTGTGTGTGTGTGTGTGTGTGTCTGCAAAAGATGAGACCTGAGAACTGACACCTCTCAACACCCACTCGCACGGTCACCACGGTAACTGCTAAATGTCAGAGGTCCCAGCTCGAGGCTGAAATTCAGGCGACGTGTTTCATCGTCCTCGACAGCGAGACGAGGGACCCTGAGCGTGAGATCGGACAACCAGAACTCTCTGTCTTTAGCGGATCCCTGAACATGTGCTTAGAGAAGGAGGACAAGAGCGCTCGCTAACAGCTCTCCGCCTCCTGCGCTACAGAGAACCCAGTGCTTCATTCAGAAAAAAATTAACAGTGTGAGGAAGTGTGTGTGTGTGTGTGTGTGTGTGTGTGTGTGTGTGTGTGTGTGTATAAGAGAGAGAGAGAGAGAGAGAGATCAGTTGAGTGCAAAGTGTTCACTCAGAGGAAGAGGCTCTAGCTATTATAATAAATCAGATTAACAGGTCAGTGGAGGAAGGGAAAGTGTGTGTGTGTGTGTGTGTGTGTGTGTGTGTGTGTGTGTGAGAGAGAGAGAGAGAGAGAGAGAGAGATAGAGAGATTAAGGAGAGGAGGTCATTTAAAGTAAACAATGTGAAAATGAGAATTTTAGAAACGAACTGTGAAGTGAAAATGTGAGGAATAAAGTGTGTGTGTGTGTGTTTTATCTGTCATCTGGCTTCTGTTATCTGCTGGACACCATCAGCGCAATCAGATGTGCATTTCCTCACAGAGGACACATTCTAGAACCTGTTTGATCCGGTTCGAAAAGGAACTTTAAATAAAACAAATAAATAAATTTGTTCCGATATGAGAGAGCGCTTTGAACAACGTTTCAGAATGTGTTTCATCGGGTTCTAAAACTCACTTTAAAAGCTTTGTATAATGTGTTTATTAGGTGCCGGTTGTTAATTGGTGATTTCTGAGGCTGGTGACTCTAAATGAACTTCTCCTCTGCAGCAGAGGTAAGTCTTGGTCTTGCATTCCTGGTTTCATCATGGACCTTGATGGGTTTTGCAAATGTAATCGACAATATTGTTCTTGCATGAAGTGTTCCAGAAAGGCTGACCTCCGTGTCTTAAAATAACAACTGACTATTGTTGTCCATGTCGTAATTACCTAATGTTATATGTGTTATTTCATAGTTTTGAAATCTCTAGTATGGTTGTAGAATAAACAAAAACAAAGAAATGTGCGAGTGATCTCAAACTTTTGAAAACAGATCCAGAAAAATGTTCTACAATGCAATCAGAATTAATTAGGTTCTAGAATGCCCTTTGAATATTTTACAGAACTTTTTAATAAAATTTCTAATCACCTCTCCTGTACTGGTCGTGTTGTTCCTCCAATGAAATGCGCTCAAGAACCCTGGGGGCGTATCTTGCTCTACAGTAGCAGCTCATTAGCGGTAAACATGTTTTGCGGTGTGTGTGTGTGCAGCATCTTAAAGACTATGGACTGTCTAAATCAGTCAAGTGCACCAACACAATAAGAACAAGCAGAGTGAATTTATTTCTAGACGGAGAACCCAGAATTTGGGATTTTTGGGAAACTAGAACACGGATCATTCTAGAACATCCTGGGATTCCTAAAACGCAAATAGAAATTGCATGCAAACTGTAACATGTTTCATAAAACCGAGGTTACTGCAAAGTAGAACCACATCCTTCATGTAGATACTGTGTGTGTGTGTGTGTGTGTGTGTGTGTGTGTGTGTGTGTGTGTATGTGCATTCTTGCCTTTGCTGAGGAATATATCAATGTTATTTTGTTCTGTCATCAGCTTTATATTAACTGATTAAGCAATACACCAATACAGCAAAGTGTTGTTGTCCTTGTCATTTACACTTTAGGATATTTAGGGCACAAGCACTATGACATCATCCCTATTACAGTACGTCAGTCTGTGAAGGGCCCTCTTGTTCTTCTAAGAAAATTTGTTTTCCGCATCCAGGTGTTTTTGGGGGACTTATGCTCTGCAGGTCTGCAGACAGGTTGGAATCTGCTGCCATTAGGGCGTCTGAGTAGGAAGCTCGCACAAGGTTTTGCTGCATAGCTAATATACACTTGCACAGATGCATGTGAACCTCGGTACACTTCTACATAGATCTCATTGAGCTGAAAAATTTTCTCCATTGGACGGCGATGGCGTAGGTGCTTGGGCTCGGTCATTGTTAGTTGCAACTATATTTAGGGCCCAAGCACTATGACATCAGCACGATGACGATATGACTATGAGGTCATCGCCATCGCACTGATAGTGCAGGTTTAATATTGCTGATGTCATAAATGTGCGAGGGCCCTCTTGTTCTTCTAGGGCCCAAGCACTGTAGGGTGCACAGGACCTTCTTGTTTTTCTAAGGATTTTTTTTCAACACCTGGGGCTTTTTGGGGATCTTGACACACCCTCAAAGAGTCAAAAACTCATGAAAATTGGCAGACAGGTTGGGGTCTGCTGCCATTAGAATGCCTGAGAGTCTGGGTCCCTTGGGGCCCTAATACGAGACTTTGCTGCATAGCTCATACACAATTGCACGTTTGCACATGAAACCCGGTACTGAAGCTCATTGAGCTGAACAACTTTGTTATGGGCTTAACTCAACAGGAAGTCAATTATTTTGTGTCGTTTGCCAAAACTCACCTGAATGATTTTGATATACTCCTCCTAGGGAATTTATACGATCGGCACCAAACCGGGCCTGTGTGATCTATAGATATTGAGGATGCAAAATTGTAGAGGGTTTTTTATATCTCAAACGGGTCAGCCGTGACGATGCCTTAAACTTATGCCGAAAAGTGGTTAATAACTTTCTGTGAGACATTATATTGAGTGACATCGCTCATACACACTTGCACATATAGATGTCAAACTCGGTACACTTCTAGATCTCATTGAGCTGAACAATATTCACTATGCATGACATGGGCTCAACTCAACACAAGGTCAGATATTTTGGATCATTTGCAAAATGCACAGTTATGAAATCAGCACTAATAAATTCACACAATGCACATCCTACACACTACACATCCTACATTCACATCATATACACACACACACACACACACACACACACACACACACACACAATACACTATACACTATACACACATCCTACACATACACACCTACTACACACATACTTATCCTACACATACACACACAGCCTACACACACTACGCATCCTACACAAACAATGGCCAGCCCAAGCACCTGTGCCCACATTGAGTGACATCAGCATCCGGGGCTTTTTGGAGGTCTCAAAAGGCACACAGGTTGTATGTTGCGCACAGCTGGAGCAGGTGCGTGGACCAAGTGTGTGTGTGTATAGTGTGTGTGGAGTGTGTTTTTTTACCTAGGCAGCCCAAGAGATAAATGCAACCTGTCTGAGGACCTTAGAAGCATTACTTTTAAAAAAGGTTTAAGATAGTTTCTTTTTATATACACAAAAATACAGTAATGAAATCATGATTTACATTGTTATTTAAATGTCAGTGCACAATCTGTATAGAATGGCTTTGATCAGTGTTCATTTTTAGCTTAGCTTTAAAATGGCTTGTTTTTCTCCTGTAGACAGCTTTCTTGTCCATATTGGTTTATCCTTACGACAGGAAAAACCTGGGCAACAAGAAATACTTGCCCCGTCAATATTGTCCACAATATTTATCAACATTTGAAAAAGGCTTTGTTAAAACAGAAGGTGCCATGTTTAAAGTTTAATACATCTAGATGTATATGAGGGGTGTTCAAGTCAAACCGGGACTTGATGAAAATTCCCCATGTAAGTCATACAACCAATTAATATTTACAGAAAAACTAAAAGTCCCGGTTTGACTTGAATGACCCTTGTGCATGAATTCTGATCTGTCATCTCATATTTATCTTCTGATCTCAAGCCCACCACCATGTACAACAAAAACATTAGCCTTGCCATTGCAATTCCTTTCGAGGAGACTGTTGAAACATCTAGCGTTGTGGTAATTAGGTTAGATGATACAGATGTTTGCTGCTGTTTAAGAAAGCAGTGCTCTTTTGGGGTTTCATGCAGAATAATTATTCTCACTGTTCTAGTCAGATGCAGCCTTTACACTTTTAACTATTTTATGGGGGAGTTGGAGGTCAAAGTGTTTATTTCTTTTGTTCTCTGGGTAAATACATTGACCTTGAGTATGGTGATCTATTCTAAATACAAAAAATGATTAATCACAGATGTTACACTTGTGGTTTAGAGAACTCCTTTTTTCATTTCCATTTCACAGCAAAAGGCTCCCAAGGCAGACATAGAATATCTACTGACCTAAAAAAAGAATAATATCTATTGATTTTATAACCATACAGGAACATTTTGGACTTTATTTTAATTGGATTCCAGGTTTGAACAGCTGGCATTCTTTTTTTTTTTTTTTTTTTTTACCAGAGGATGACTTGTTCTCTTTCAGTCTAATGCTATTTTACACCACTTTTCTCTTTCTATTGCATACACTTGTCATTCCTGTCCTTATCCAATGTCTTGTGTGTCCCTTATGGGAGATGCTTAGATGATTCATAGCTTATTGTCGCATGACAAACAACCAACCATGAATTTATCTCAAGCTGATTAAGTGTGATTTTCATTAACCATTTGCAAATGTGCTAATGCCTCATTCTGTATGGATTATGTAGTTAAATGAAATGGTAGTATAGTTTCTTGTGAAGATTGTCATTTTTTTCTGCCTGCCTGCCTTTCTGTGTATCTACCATATATAGTATAATAGTTATAAAAGTATAGTTAGGTAGATGTTTATATATATTTCTGATGGCTCTTTTTTTCCTATCTCATGTTTGTCTACAGATCAGTCGTGTCCTGAAGCCTGGAGGTCGTTTTGTGTCGGTGACCTTCGCACAGCCACACTTCCGGAAGAACCTGTATGCTCGTACTGAGTACGGCTGGTCCATCAACCACTATCACTACGGCGACAGCTTCCACTACTTTCTTTACGTCCTTACCAAGGGGGAGGCGCTTAGTCCAGAAGATGCTGCAATAGAGAGAAGAGTGCGTTCCCAGAAGGAGGACCCACCCACTGTGGTCACATTTCAGGAAGCTGAAAATGAGGATTTCCTCAGTAACATCGGACTGTGAAAGCCAGCAACACCTTTTGGAGTCCCACCAAACCAAACAAAGACCTATGCGTTCCTAAAAGTTACATCTATTTGTTTTAAATGTTTTATTAGGGATTTATTTTGGTAATGTTACATGAGACATCATAGAATGTTTTATTTTTATGTAAAAAAAATCAACTAATGTGATTTTAGATTTATACAAATGCAATATATAATGTGAAATATTATTACCTTTTGATAAGAAGTTAAGATTTTCTTGTAATCATAATATTTTATGGAATTTAAATGAACATCCCCCTAACGTTTAGTAAAATAATGTTATTGTCACATGCATGCTTTTTCTTAAAATATAATCTGAGTAAAGTATAATCTGACTTTTAATTCTCTTTCCCTCTATCCTTCTCAATTGTCTTATTTCCTTTTTCCTCTTTCCTCCAGTCTGGCCTAATTCCCTACATACTGTGTTGTGGATATAAAAGAAGCTGAACTAATTTGACATTTCTATTCACACAGAGACAGCGCTGTCATAGATTAATCACCGAACAGCAAACTCTTTCATTTGTTTTCTGAAGAAACACTGTGTGTGTGTATGTGTGTGTGTGTGTGTGTGTGTGTGTGTGTGTGCAGACACATCCTGTTGTAAATGAGGTTTAAATATTGTACTGGCCACCAGGACTTGGCTTCAGTCATTAATAAACCAGAAATCATTTATTTTTAATTTTGCTCTGAAATCTAATTACTAGCTATTTTTAAAGGCTGGAAAAAGGTGCCCACATTTCAGAGCTTCCTGTCCTGATGTACTGCAGATTGGAGCAGGATTGTTGAATTTAAACTCATCTTTCAATTGAAGAGATGACACTTTTAATGGACTTTTAATGTGTTTTTATGATACAAACTCATGTAGAGGAACTCCAGTGTTATATACAGTACAGTGTATTTTTGGCAAAATTGAAACCGGTTTATTCAGGTGACTTTTTGTATTGCATCACATTAGGGATTGTTTGTAATCTTTAAATCTTTTATGGACTAGTTTTTGCAGATTTTGTAATGTAAAATGTTAAAAGTCATTTTTTACTTTCTTTGAATGTCACAGTTTACAGTATATTGTTTTTATTACAGTATAAATGCTATAATCATTACTATACGATTATATTTTGAACATGGCCCTATTTCCCCTTTAACCATCCCAGTGTGGCGGAGTATCTCAGTTGGTCCTAAATTAGCCACGTTTTCTGTGGCCTAAATTGTACCTAAGCATTTGAGTAATTAACCAGGTTATACTGTAACAAAGTTCATTTGTTAGTTGAAAATAGTACTGAACTGGATGTTGCCACAATGCTATGATTTTCTAACAAATGCTATTGATTTGCCTCATAAATGTTTTAGCGGTGCCGAGTGGGCCAGCAGTCAAAGTTGCTTGATGGTTCATTAAGCTGCATAAAGGTCTTTTCATCTTCTGTACAACAGCATTGAGCTATGGCGGAGTATCGGGTGAGCTGCAGGTATTATGTATCAGCTGATCCTGTTAGTTTCTCTATTAACTCACCTGGCCGCTTTGAATTAGGGGTGGGAGGTGGGACATGATGTAGGAAAGCTGATATGAGGCTCAGAGAGAGAATTATTGAGTGCTGAGATGTGCATTCTCGAGTTACGGCCAACCACAGTACAAGTTTTGTGTACCAGCTTCCTGATCCTGACAGAGCACATGTGGAGGACTTCACACATGCTGATGAGTACAAAACACAAATTTGATGATTATTTTGTATGGTTTTCCAGTCCATTTATGTACCTTTTGTATAAAGAGTAATAATGCAATGAAAAGAAATAAAGATTTTGAAGCCTAAAATAAATGGGCAAATTTTAAAATGAGGTTAGTCAAGTTCTCTGTAGCAACTGTCATAAGATGTTTAAACTTCACTCTTTGTCTTACTGTTTAAAAAAAGGTCTCAATGTTTAAATACCTTTTAGTTTGGCTAAGGATTTGTATGTGTTCAGTACTGAAACAATCTATTCAGTTTATTCAATTCAATTATGACTCAACTTAGTGCTTTTTTCTCTTGTACTTCTTGTGTATGTGCATGTTAATAATTCAGTCATGTAACAATTAAATAGATTTCATTATGTTGTTAGTGACAGGCTATTCTTTTTTTCATTTCATATGGACAAGTAGGTTGAACAATCACTGTTTGTGCAAAAGTCTTGAGCTGCCCCTCATTTCTTCATATTTTGTTTCCAAAGGGCCAGACTTTCTTGTATTTCAATGTCTTAAAGTATAGGTCTCCAGGCTTCCTGAAGGACTTTTTGGCTCTCATTTTGGCAAGTTTTTGGTTCTCATTTTCAAAAAAAACTAAAAGCATGGACTACTAAGAAACAGGTGCAGGTGATGACAGATGATCAGGCCGTTGATTGGTTGGAACAGACGAGTGGGGAAATGAGGTTGCTGCTGTGGTGGTTACGTAAACAACCGTTTTAAAAAATTCGATCTTTAGTCACTTTGCAACCTGTCGCAGTAAAACATTTGTTTTCATTTACTTAACCTACATAATTTAATTTCATTTAATATGAAGAAAAGAGGGATGGCTCAAGAGTTTTTCACAGTACCATATCATAATTTGATGCTGTTTTTACTTTATTGAATGGTTCCCATGACATAAATCCCTCTGCCTTCCACACTATCCACATTGTCTGAAGCACCGTCTGGCTGCTGATGGAAAAAATGTTTTTCAGGTAGATTAAAATGTATTATGTCAGTATGAGTGTATTAGATGATGCACCATTGATTTTTTTTTATTTACCAGTCTCTATATTAAACATAATTACCTTGTTAATGCATCTTATAGGTGTACCATTATAGCTCATCATCTTTTTCTATGCACTGTGTTAATCATCATCTAGCACTTCATCAGTAACAGTTTCTCAATCTATATCTCTTTGGAACGCAGACTCCACCCCGTAGTGACATGGATGTGTTGTCTACAGTATGGGTTAAGATGGTCTTTGCAGTGACTTTGCTTTATAAGAAACCCTAAGTATACCCTAAGAAACATTAAGCCTACAAACAACCCAAAAAGTCCAGGATTATTCCCACCATTTATTAATTCACCAAGTACAGTGAAAATGGCATCATACTATACAATGATTCATTCTCAGAATGTGATTACATTTTTGTTGCTTTTTTGCTTCATAAAACAATGCCAGTTGTTGAAAAGTTGGTTTCATGCACAACAAACCAAAATCTTTTTTTATATAAGAATGGTACAAAATAAACAACAAAACGCATAGATATAATGCTCAGAAACTCATCAAATAACACTGTTATTTGAGGATAGTCGTAAACAGTGCAGCAGAGTCTAACGTCACCATTTTCTAATGAATAAATCAATAATGCTCATGTCACAGTATACAATTTCTTAGTTATAGTAGTAACATTGATTTGTGCAAATAAACCCCGAAACATACTCGGCGTTTCCCTTTGAAGGGAGAGAAAGAAGGACAGAAAGAAGTCCCATGTCTAATAATAAATGACTTTACAACCCTCTCAGGTGTGCAGTCTTCTCATCCCTTGTCAAGATACAAATAATTTTGTTGAATTGTAAGATTTTAAGACAAAATAGCAGAGGCTATATATATATAATATATACTAAGATGAAGAAAAAAAATACAAAACTGACTTCGTTAAAAAGAAACATGCCATGAGTGATACTGTATTCATACTGTATCCTTGTGGAAAGATTTGTGCATGGACGTTAACCTGAATCGAGTGTTGTCCGCATCTCTTTTCCACCCTGTGCTGGTTAAGTGCAATGACAAAGGTTTTCAAAATATACTTTGGATGCTTGTATGGTATTACAGTATTTAAACACCACAACAACCTGTACGGTTACTTAGTTAACCTGAATATTTTTTTTAATGTATATGTAAAAGTAGGCTTGTTATAGATTCATACATGATGTTAGCTTTATATGTTATTTGTTTACAATGTAGTCAGAGGGAAGGTCAAAGCTGTAGCACTTGCCACCCTTTAAATTGACACACCAATTCTGACTCCAAATTACAAAAAAATCTCTCATCCTCAATAATTTTTTTCCCCTTCTACAAGGCCCATACAGTCATTTCCTTATATGAATATTTATTTTGCACCATTTGAACCATTTTTTCTGTAGCTACATAACTGAGTGGTGCCACCCCATAGTGTGCTCTTGCCCCCCTTCAACACCCCCTCCCTCCTCATCCTCATCCTCCATGTTGACAAACCTGGACATAAGACTCCATGCAGCTCCACTGACAGTGCTGGACTGAGGAAATCATGCGCTACGTTGATTTTTCTGCAGTAATGTGAACACGGCATGAAAGGTACTGTATGACGTCAACTGCATTGGCACCGAAGGCAAAAGTTCATGCAAAGATGTGAAGAAACAAAACTCAAATTCTTTTTTGACAACGCCGTTTATCTTTTTAAAAGATAAAATTAACTTGCAGAGGTTTAATTACATTTAGGCCATTTTCTTCTAGGCTATTATATATGTATATATTATTCATGTCGGGTCTTTTTTGACTGCGTGGATTTAACGCACGACCCATCACCATGAAAACACTTAATCTTATCAACACGGATTGTCTACGAAAGCTATACATTTAAACCCCCAGCAGTCATTTTATATCAATCGATTAAATACAGATATTAACATCGCACCATTTTACTGCTTCTTGTTGTTATTCTCAAATGTCTCAAGTGTGTGTGTGTGTGTGTGTGTGTGTTAGACTCTAAACATCTTTACTAGCAGCTGGAATGCACTCTACACGGGGAGCAGGGGCGCAGGTGCCGTCTCAGTTCACACCCGAGGCTTTTCAGGTTTCTGTAGCGCGTACAGGCTTAAAGTACGAGTCTGTCGAGTTAGAGATACTGTACAGGTATAATAAAGAGAATGAAGCTCGAGATGTGCTTTGTCCTGCGCTCGAAGGTCAATGCGTATACAGCGCATTTTGGAAGAAAATGAAGTAATGGCATGTCCGTCCCCCGGGGCAGGTGCAGGGGCAGGTGCAGGGGCAGCGGGGGCAAGAGGTCTCTAATGGAGCCACATGAGAACCCGCGGCGGCGGCGGCGATGACTTGCTGCGCAGCTATGCTTTTATGTGTTTATTTGTTTTATATATAAATCGGCTAGAATGTCTGCCGGGTGCCGACTGAATCTCGTTGTCGCCACATCTCTCTCTCTCTCTCTCTCTCTCTAGTTGACTCTTGTGTCGCCTTTTCGGCAGCGCGTCGTGTCTCTCCGTCCTCCCTCATCCACACACAGCCGACCTCTGCTTTAAACCGGTGATGTTTTAAAATTGAAATGTCTGCGAGGCGCCGCTGGAGCTTTAGACGCCCGGTGACGCTTTGTCCGTCATTCCCTTCAGGACCTCGTCTATTCGGTCGTCCTCGATGACCACTGTGAGGAAACAATACCATGGAGATTAGTATCGGCATTGCTGCTACAGTACGCAGTTGGGTTTATTCATGGTGCTATAGGTTTCTGCAAAAAAAATAACCTTTTTTTAAATAAGAAAAAAACATAAAATACTCTCTTCTGCTTGACTTTCTTTTAGCCTTGATTAATGCCAATTTCATTGATAGTTGCAAAACTCACGTTTCAGAAAGAAAACGTCTTTTTATTATTTTGGATGAAGCCGGTGTACAGGTTGCATGTCCAGAGATTTTGTTTTGAAAACATACATTGGTCTAAATGTTGTCCTGTACTAATGCACACACACAGAACTTCACTATATATACCCATATAAAATCTGTTTCTCACCTCTCTTTGCTCTGCCTATCTGCCCGAGTTTTGGGGGTCTTTTCGCCTGCGACGCCCCGAAAAACGAGCTCGTGTCTTGCAGCCCGCAGCTGAAGGACATCTGGCTGACGTCGTTGTCCGCTCCGTAGCCGCTCATCTTCCCCTCTGTGTACGGCAGGACCTCGGACATGATGGCACAGACGTTCGAGCTTGAATAGCAGGCGACAGAGACACAAGCGATCCCGGGTCCAGTGATATCACCAAATCCTCGGAATATCCGCGAGACAGCGCACGGGTTCTAGTCGGGAGCGCGCGAAAGCCAAGTCAGTGCGTCCTGGAGAGGAACAGCTGGATGAAGAGCGCTGAGTGTGTGAGCGGTGTGTGTTTGTGTGTCTGCTGTAGGATGGGGGAGATCCCGCGATCATAAAGGAAACCCAGGCGGAACAATGAAGTCATACGACCAGGTTTTAACTGTGTGTGTGTGTGTGAGAGAGAGAGAGAGAGAGAGATGAACAAGTTTGACCCCTTCAGGCGAAACGAGAAAATACAGCAAGGAGATGAGTATTACTGTACTGTACTCACTCACTCACTCACTGTGATGAAAAGAGACTACGGGATTAAACGTCACGATGCGCCTTTACGCACATTCCCATGTCAAACCCTTTTCGAATATAGTTTAATAATCAATTAAAGTGACATGTTGCTGTTCCCTATGACTCTATCAGACATACTCATAATGACGGAGAAGAAGCCACGACATGGGTTGTGATTAGTTACAAGAACTCGGTCTCATGTATGGTTGGTAAGATTTTTACTGAGCATGAAATGTGAGACAATCATATACAGCACAGTGGATGGAGTGAAACTGTAACGATAATTTAGCACATTTCAATTAGCATCATGAATGTTGTATTGAATATTTATTCATCACTAGCATTAGTACCCGTGGGAAAAGTTTTTTTTTTAAATAGTTAAATGGTTAAAGCTAAATAAGCTTTATTGTATTCAGTGATATTATTATTACAGGTTGAAGCCCATGTACATTTCTGCCTGTCTTTCTGTAAGGCAGAATTCTCTATTAATACATAGAAATACAATTTTGTATGGTTATTTTGTAATCCTAAGCCTTGTTTATGCTAAACTGTACTTCTTTCTTCATCAGCCAAAAACATTTACTGTTCGAAAATCGAAAAAAAAGTAGATTGGTCTTAAAATGACATTTAAATTTACTTATACCACTTATTTTAGCGGTGAAAATATTAACTAATCCCAATAAAAATATTCAGCTTAGCTTTTCTAACTACTGTAATATGTATTGATGCAGGTGTTTGCAAATATCTAAGTACTGCAAAAGTTTCATTAAATTCTGTCCAGCCAGTTTAAAGTGATGCTTTGGCATAATCTGACACATACAGTAAGTGCTTATAACTTTACTTCTACTTAACATCTTGATTTTTATTTATGGTGCAGGTTTAACTTAACTTAAGGCAAATACGTAACTACTGCCAAAGTTTCATAAAATTCTGTCCAGGCAATTATGTGTGATGATGTGACATACTGTATGCTGGTTGGACAGACATACAGACATACAGACAAACCTTTCGAAAACAGTTATTAATCCACATTATAATGTTTTGATTATAACCCACCGCTATGCCATGGAAACACATGAAAACGCACACACACACACACACACACACACACACACACACACACACACACACACACACACACACACACAAAATCAGGGCTGCTGAATAAAGATGTAAAGAAGTAAACATTAGAAATCTGCACTTCTGGAACCTTCTGGAAAGTTTCTATCTTTTGTCTTAATTGACTGAGAAAGCAATGCATGTTTTGAAATAATATATTAAAAACGCTTTATAGATAATAGACAGTTGTATCAGTAACCATATAATAATATTTATTTATCGGATTTACTTCGGTTGCATTCTAGAAGCGTCAGAAACATTTATCGGACATGATGTAGGAATCATTTATAAAACTTTATGATTTTCTGTTCATAACGTTGAAGAACAATCTTTAAAAAATGTTGGAAATACATGCAATTAACATAAACGTTTATGATAATTGTAAAATAAAATAAATTGTTATTTTTGTTGATAG
>JAOTRS010000022.1:8959010-8970158 GCA_028565755.1 Dinotopterus cunningtoni
GCTACACAACTGTGGGATGATGTCACAGAACAACTTATGAAATGATGTCACAATACAACTTACGAGTATAATACTAAGTGCTTAAACTAATAAACTTAATGGACTTAATGTATAATGCTTAACTAACAAATTGAAATGAAATAAACACAACAACAAATTACAAGAATGAAATATGGCCCTTACAATGAGAAAAGAAAAGGAAAGGGCCAGAAAAAGAAACTTATTATTTGTGATATTTGAATGTTGAAAGGTTAATTGAGATGCAAGTAGTGTTCATCCCTGTCCAATGAATCAAAAAGGTTCCAAAAAAGAGATTCTTTACTCAGCTTCTTAAGTTCTTGAAGCATTTAATGTGTGTTGCAATAAAAATTATATAATTTTAAATGTTAATGTTCTTCTGATTTGTTATATTTAAATGTTGAAATGTTATTTGAATAAAAAGAGTTAAATTTTCTTTCGTCTTGAACTCTTTTGTGTACATTTTAACTGAAATTTTTATACCTGTGGTTTTCTTATCATTTGGGGCGACCATATGTCATGTGGGGTAACCAACAAATGGCAATAATTACACTAAATTCATAACCAAATATGCATCAGTTTAGCCTCAAATATTAATCAGTGGTATGCTATTGTTGAATGTGTAATATCTGTATAAATGCTAATTCAGTTTTTTTGCTTTTGAAGTAAAAATCAGTATTGTAACTGGATTATGAGGGAGACTCTGATATTATAGAATAAACTTGTGAAATAATGGTTTTCATAAAATGAAAGGGCATTAAAGTTTATCTTTCTTCATCAGTTTATCTACTTACTGATATGAGTTCAACTAGTCTTAATGATACATAAAAATGTGAAATTTAAGATATATTACGGTCGCCCCAGATGACTTTTTTAAGGCTATGTATTATTAACTTAAGTGTAAAAACACTAAAATGTCAATTTTTTTACTTTTCTTTATAAAGGCATGTGTACACTACATTCCAAATATTTAGAAAATGGCCAAACATATGCATATTTTTGGTATTTTAAAATTGGCCTATTAAAAAGTCTTATCCGTCAATGACCCATTGCCATAATTACTGCATACAGCTCTACTGTGTACACATTACACCCAATCTGATTCTCCCTTATTAATTTTGATATGGTACTGTGCCTGTCTGTGGGTGATTTGAATTATCTGCAAACAACTCTACACAATCATTGACAATCATAAGACATTTACTGGGTCAGCTGCCGTATCCCTGTTTATTTTCCTTAGCAACTCTATGTCTAAGCATCTGCACCATCGCTGCCCGGTGCAACATACAACCTGGGTGCCTTTTGAGCATTTTTGTCCTCCAAAAAGCCAGAATTCTTATGATTACAAGTGTACAAGAATTATCTATGCAGCAAAATATTGTGTAAGGGCGTCCTAATAGCAGAAGATTTCAAATCCGTGTGCTCATTTTTATGCATTTTTTCTGCATGTTAAAAAGCCCCAAATGCCAGAATGCTGGAAAATACATCCCTAGAAAAATAAGAGGGCCCTTCACACTGTGACATTCATAGTCATAGTGCTTGGGCCTTACAAAAAAAAAATAAATAAATAAAAATTACTCTCTTTGTTTTGTCTCTCCCAGCATGCCTCTAGCACCCTTTTTGCTGGATGACTGGCTCTACGTCCAATTAAATTGATCCAGTAGTTGGTCATCAAATAGTTCTGCTGCATTTCACCTGCTTCACCTTGGATCACACACACTGTGGAGGTTTTCACTGCGCACTACACTCTTACTGCCTGGGCTTGTGCTATATCCAACTGTGTAGTACAGTACAAGAATACACTCATAATCAAAAACCTCTCATTAATGTCACACATACAGTAATGTACAAAAGTATACAGCAGGTCAAGTCACACGACAAGTCAATCCGGACAAAATCTTACTAGCAATGCAGTAATACAACGTAATGAAGGGTGTGTTTCCTACCTTAAAATAAAAACGTGTTATATTCATCAATCAACTGTTAGTTACAGCGACCCCGACCCCAGATTAAGGTTATATGTAATAGTTTCCTTGTTTGACATCGTTGTCATGGCAAAGTTAAGAGCGGTTGAGTGTATGGTGTTTAACGTCACAGAGTTCAAGTGTCGTCTGACAGGTGCCGGTTATAATTAGCGAGTAAGCTAATGGCTAAGAGGCTTTCACGTTCTGTCCTGCGGGACCCAAAAACGCAAAGAAAAGCCCAGTGTCTCCATCTAGCGACCACACATTTTTGCCAAAGTTTGGGCAGCTGACTGAAGACAGACAGCGCCGTTTCTCACACTAGACTACTGTGGGTTTTGGCTGTCTTTGAGGCCGTTTACATGTCATAACTTTTGCGTGCTGAACTGTGTTATTTTAAATGGAGAAGTGCGACAAGCGCGCTCACAATAATTTTCGCGTTTTCCTTGCGCGTCCCAACTTTTCAGAATGCCGCAAGTGCACAGCAGATCATGTGACAACAATCAACCAATCAGGATCACTCATTCGGGCCTGATGGATCAGACGCCACGGAAACGCAACTTAGAGCAACTTCTTGAAACTATTCAAGAAAGGTTTGGTGGCGATCAATGCTTTTTCCAGGATGATGGAGCAAAAGTGATAACTAAGTGGCTCAGAAAACAAAACATTAAGCTTTTGGGTCCATGGCCAGGAAACTCCCCAGACTTAATCCCATTCAGAACTTGTATTCAATCATCAAGAGGCAAGTGGACAAACAACAACCAAATTCTGACAAACTCCACGTACTGGTTTTGCAAGAATGGACTGCCATCAGTCAGGATGTGGCTCTTGACAGCACACCAGGGCGAATTCAAAAGGTGTTAAAAAAAGAATGGTCAACGCTGCAAATATTAACTCTTTGCATTAAACGTAATGTAATTGTCAACAAAAGCCTTTGACACTTATGATTACAAATGCTTGTAATCATAAATGCTTGTAATCATACTTCAGTATACTATAGTAACATCTGACAAAAAAAAAAATCTAAAAACACTTGAAGCAGCAGACTGAATTTTTTGTCGTTCTCCAAACTTTTTGACCACGGCCGTAGAAGATGAATTAATGTTTGCGTTGTCCTGTGCCACCCTCCAATCCGGAAGGTGGCGGTAATGCACCTTCACGCTGATTGAAACCGCAAAGAAAACCAGAATGAGAATCACACGGACTTGGTGTGGAAAGCGGGTGGGAAAAGTGAGGTAGCAGGGACGTGTATTTCTTGCAGCTGCTGTCGTCGTGTCGCTCCTGTCACACAGCCAAACATGGCAGGAGGCAGAAAGAGAACCGGGCGCCAGACCAGCTTTTACTCCACAATTACCTCAATATGGCAGGACAAGCACCTGATACTGTTCAAGCCCGAGTACACGCTCCTGGTCGCGGCGGCGCTCTGGTGTCTGGAAGTCGGTGTTAACGTGTGGGTCATTCAGAAAGTGGCGTGTAAGTCTCGAGCAAGCTAACCGGCTAACAGTCTGCACACACGCACACACACACACACACACACGGAGATGTGACAGAGTTCTAATGCCACGGTCCAGATGGAAATAAAACGCAGACTTTTGTTAAGTAAAAGTTTCTTCATGAGAAATGTCTTAAACTTCTAAGCTAATGAACACGAAAAATCATTAATTTACTTACTTACCAATGTATGAACACATCTCTTTATAACAGGGGTTAATAATTTGCTCAGAGTTTCAGCCTTAAAAGAGTAACAGTTTATAGAGTTTGTTTAAAATTAAGTTTTATAAGTGAATTAAGAGTATGATTAATCAGTGTAACACTCATGTGAAATAAATTCTTTAAAACACGCACATTGGCTGCTGTGAGAGAGGTGCAGGTGTGTGTTTCACTGCACTGATGTAAACATAAGGTTTATAATGTGTAGTGTGAGTCTGCAGGTTGCTCGCTGGGGAGTCGTTTGGGTCGTTAAAGGAGTTCCTGGGACACCAGGGTTTCTGATGTGAAGCAGGCAGTCTGATCACAGCTCCGGTGTACTGAGAAAATGTTTTACCTTGATGGCAACCAACAACTAGTGAAAAGCTGGGATAAGTGCATTAGTGTAGCAGGGGATTATATAGAGAAATAAAGGTTATTTTACTTTCATAACTGTTATAGGGTATTCTGTGAAATATGACTTGAACATACTTCGTAAAAAAATACGACCATTCAAACTACTCAAACTAGCTGTTTAGAAAAAAATATTTTCCAAATGACCACATTTAAAATGAGTGAAATGTGCTCGCAATTGTTGCATTATTCTTGACAAAATATTAAAGCTTGACGATTTACTGTTTTCTGTCTTAAACACACTGTGTGCTCTTTCACAGATACCGAGATTGACTGGAAAGCCTACATGGACGAGGTCGAGGGCGTCATTAATGGCACCTATGACTATACCCAGTTAAAGGGAGACACTGGGCCTCTAGTGTGAGTTTACTATTAAGCATTACTATTTTCTATCTTTTGCAGATTTTTTTCTTTACAGCTGTTGATGGTGTAAAGCTCATCAGTTCACATTATTAGCTCATTCTAAGTAATGGCATGAATGATCACCTGTAACACTGGATAAATTTATTTGTGTGTGTGCACGTTTCTTTTTCAGGTACCCAGCAGGGTTTGTGTACATTTTCACTGCACTTTACTATGTTACAAACCAGGGACTGAATATTAGACTGGCACAGTATCTGTTTGCTATCTTCTATCTTATCACCCTTTTGTTGGTCTTCCGCATCTACCACCGTACAAAGAAGGTGAGACCTGCTAAGTACACACACACTTCGATCATGCATTAGATTAGTCTTGCTCAAATGGATGGTTTATCCTTCATTTAAAAAAATAAATATTTAAGAAATAGACAACCACTAGCTCTAATGGTGGATCCTTTGGGTGCTGCGGGTTTTGGTGTGAGGCCTCTGTGGATCGCACTTGTTTGCCTGGTGGATCCCATTGGTGCTCAAATAGATTGCGATCAACAACCAGAGACCACCTCAACAACCTTGAAGTCTTTACACAGCAGGCTATGATGCAATAGGTCTTTGATGGCTCTCTTTCATAGCTAGTATTGACGTGTTTCAGCAACTTGTTCTCCATTGACTTTCCTGTGGGATTAGACCAAACAGGCCATCATTTGGTCCCCACAAACATAAATGAGCTTTAGGTTCCCATGATCTTGTCACTAGTTTTACTGGTATATAATATTCTTGGGGCATGATTTTGCAGATCAGCAATGTTACCCCCTATTATTTGGTTTCAGATTTCGGTTGTCGTTTTCCACTAACACCTAACGTTATATGTTACACCTTATAACACCTAACAGCATTATATATAGTATTTTAGCGATCAGTTATTTAAAGCTGTCATGGCAGTGGCATGTATTCTTAAACACTGACACACTGCTTTGGCTGTCATCAGTCGTCTTGGCCATGTGATTCTTAAACCATATTCTTTACAAGAGTGAGTCAAGCTTCACAGGCTGGCCATCACTGTTCTTTACATATTCAGTCAAACCACATCAGGCAAAAAGCACAGAAAAAAACATAAATAAAGCACAAGTATTCTGCACATTATTGTTACTGGACATTTAAGTGTATCATATTGTGATAGCATGGTATCAAAAAAAAAAAAACACCAAAATGTGGTCAAACATATTTGTTTTTTTAAGTGTTAAAGGAGGGAATGCAACAACTCTGAACTATATAAAAAGTAATGCATAAACATATTACTTCTTGCCTTGTCAGGTTCCACCATATGTTTTCTTCTTTGTGTGCTGTGCATCATATCGGATCCATTCCATCTTCGTGTTGCGACTCTTTAATGACCCTGTGGCGATGCTGCTGCTGTTTGGATCAGTCAACCTTATGCTGGATGGACACTGGACCCTGGGCTGTGCACTCTTTAGGTAAAACGTCAAGGACATGGATAGATAGAACTCAGGATAACAAAAAAAAGAAATCAAACAATACTAAAGGCCAACATGTGCATGTTTTCGAAAATGTAAAGTTTAACATGTTATGAGTTAATGATCTCTTGCTGTGAATTGTATATGTGGTTAAAATTCTTTAATTTCTGTAATGTGGACAGTCTGGCCGTGTCAGTGAAGATGAACGTGATGCTCTTTGCTCCAGGACTTCTATTTATCCTCCTGTCAGAGTTTGGACTGATGAAGACTCTTCCCAAGCTTACACTCTGTGCCATCATCCAGGTGGTGGTGATTTTTTATTTATTTATTTATTTATTTATTTTTATAAAAATGGATATAACTAATTTGTTAGTGGTTTTATGTTGTGTATATAAACCACAAACAACTAATGGAACTTTTTTTCTTAGTTTTAGTCTGTGCTCCCTTATCTTTTTTCCCCCTAGCCTTTTGCCTCTGTTCCTCTCACCATCAGTGTTAACTTCCCTTACCTCTCTGTCCTCAGCTTGTGTTGGGGTTGCCCTTTCTCATGGTGAATCCTGTAGGCTACATGAGCCGGGCATTTGATCTGGGGCGTCAGTTTCTGTTTAAGTGGACAGTGAACTGGCGCTTCTTGCCAGAGGACATTTTCCTCAGCAGGTATTCTCTTCACACCACAGCAGCCAGTCGGGATATGTGCATTTATTATTGTAAACTGTTTGTATGAGGCTGATGAAAATGGCTTAATGCTTTTTTTTAATGTGGAATTTCCATCTTCAGGTACTTCCACCTGGTGCTGTTATTTGCTCACCTGACCACACTTGTCTGTTTTGCTTTGAGGAGATGGAAGAGGTAGGAAATTGTGACGGTCCATAGTAAAATATGCTATCTGTTGTGGGGTTTGCACTTGTAATGGGTCGTTCATGAACGATTTGTTCTTTTTGAACGAGTCTTTAACGTTACTCAGAAAAACGAGTAGTCTCTTCGTTGATTCGTTTATTTTGTACTCAGCGCGCATGTGCAAAGCATCGCAAAACCTCTGCAGGTTATGTACAGAAAACAGAAATGAGTAGTTACCTTTGAGTCTTTTGGTCCAAATCGTTCGTTCTTTTGTCACGTGACTCCCATAGATGCTGTGAAGTGCAATAGATTTAAAAGAACGAACGATTCGGACCAGAAGATATGAGAGGTGAGCTGCTCCGTCTGTTTATTATAATATGTCCTTAGCTGCATTGTAATATTTTCATTACTGGAACTATAGCCAAAATTTGTGTATGTAGATGTGTTGGGGGTCTGTTTATTGAGAATGTAAGATTTTATTTTATTTCTGATCAAAAGAACGAAATAAACTAAATGACTCAAAAAAGGATTTGTTCATTTTGATGGAAGAGAACCGAGTCACTAAAATGATTCAAACTTCCCATGACTAGTTTGCACAAATGCAAAGTTCATTATGAGTTCCTGAGGCTCAATCCCAACTAATGCTGCAGCCATTTGTAGCAGGGAAGCAGATTGGCCATGCTCTCAGTGGGAGAGGGGGGCATACTGGCACTTCTACATTAGCCAAAAAGATGCTAGCATTTTTGCACAGGTATGCACAGGCATTTGTGAGCACACACAAGTGTTATGTAACCCCTGACAGAGCATGATTATCAGATCAAAAAGATGCAGTTGGATGCAGTGATCTGTGTCAGAGGAAGCACTAATAGTCATCTTAAAATGTAGCTGTTGCTCAGTGGGGAGTGCCCTAAAGCCTGGTGGGATTTGGGTGCAAGTAAATTAGGAAAAAATGTAACTTTTTATTTAACCTTGCCACTAATCAGTGTTCCCACAGCTGCTGTGTGTTGGTCTACTAGTTTATGCAACTCCTGGGATACTAAATAATTTATGAAGAGAAATGCAGACATGTATTTATGTGCAAGTGTGTGTGTGTTCGTTCTACAGGTCAGGGAGCAGTGTTTGGACTCTTTTGAAAGACCCATCCGTGAGGAAGCCAACAACACAGAAGCTCAATGCTGATCATATCGTTTACTCTGTCTCATTCTAAAAGCTGATTTATGAAATAATAATTTTTTTTTTGTTCTGAAATCTAGCTCTTAAAGAGAAATGTCTGTGAACAGGAGTTTCAGGAGAAATTACAAAATGCTTGCTTTAATTGTGGAGCTCTTTGTTTGGCAAAGGGTGTGGGAAATACTTCCACACAATACTTCTACATGATAGTATTCCACACAAAGTATTTCACACAATACCTCCATGGTTCTGGCCATGTCAGACTGATGTCAGTTATTAGCTCATGCAGAATAAACTTAACAAAAGCATTTAGTGCCCAGCTGCTATCTCTTAATATGAGAGCCAAGCATGTGTACGTTGTCTTTGGATTTTGTTATTTGCTTTCCTTTCTCTTCTGTTTTGTTAAATGTCATTACCTGATTATTAGTTCAGTGCTCCTTAACTGACTCTCACAGATCATTCTCATCTTGTTCTCCTCCAACTTCATTGGCATGTGTTTCTGCCGCTCGCTGCACTACCAGTTCTATGTTTGGTATTTCCACACTCTGCCCTACCTGCTGTGGAGTGGTGGGGTGAAAAAGCTGGCTGACTTGCTTAGGTGAGAACATATGCGTACACACACCTGAAGTGATCTTGTGCACTAAATTTTTTTAAAATTTATTTATTTTTCATTTCTGTTTTATTCATTATATTTCTCACTATGTCTTTCTGACCATCACTCCAATTCTCTCTCTTCTCTCAGGGTGTTGATACTGGGTCTGATAGAACTGGCATGGAACACGTATCCCTCCACCGTTTACAGCTCCTTGTCCTTGCACATCTGCCATTTCATCATTTTGCTATGTCTATGGTTCAACCCCACCCCGTCTCTGCCAAATACAGGCTCAGAGTCCCACAAGGCCAAACGTCAATGAGTGCTGCATCATCATCGTGTTTCTGTGTCCTTCCTCTAAACACATCTCTCCTGGGTGAAAGAGGGAGAATGTTGGCACTATGGAAGCTGTTAGCACATCATGTGACCTCTAAGGGATGAGACAGGTTCAGATGTTAGTGTGCAGGAACAAGCGGTACAGAAATCTTTCAGGATTCTTAAAGAACTTCTTCTTTTTTTATTTTTTCAGATGGATAATGTGAATCATGTGTGTTATGTGGATCAGCGTGTGATGTAACTTTCTATGTAGCCCATTACATGCAACTTAAAAAGACACATGGTGTCACTTAGTGATTTTGGAATGTTGGAATTACGTCTTACCTATAGCAGTGGTTTTTAGCCTATTTCCCCCCAGATACCATGACATTAAAATAATAATTATTATTTTTTTTGACTGGACACAATTTGGTTGATCAATATTCAGGGTTTCATCTGAGTTTTGTCTGGTGTACCATTGGGACATGGTTTAGTACAGTGTTTTTTGGATGTGTTCCCTTAAGTTCACATATATATTTTTACACCAAATGTTACAGTGTAAATGTGACAAAACTGTAGTTTACGAGTTTGTAACTTGTAAATATACAAACACAGCCTAATTAATTTAATATGTGGTGTTTCTTATTGACAAGCCATAGGGTTCACTGGGAATGTATAATGAATAGGTATAAAGGTATAAACCCTGTTCAGCAATAACTCCTTTATAAACCAGCCTGCAGTTACAGGTGAAATCTATTTACAAACGTTAGGAAAAAGAATCAGTGGATCGTGTTCCAGACTGAATAGAAATGGTCTGACATTTTTTGCACCAGAAACGTCAGTGTAAAGATTTGTTTACAGTTTTGACGCACAGTGCTGTTTCATACTTGCAAATATTATGTTGATAAACTGAGTTTCCAGTTTATTAGTCTTTAGTCATTGGTCTTTTTGTTTGGTCTTCCCATCATACACATTTTAGCTCTACAATTATTGACAATGAAAATGATCACCACCCAAGTATCTGGTCAGTGGTAACTTTATATTTTTCTATTGATTTAGAGAGTAGAATTATCTTGTAAACTGTTTTCTTTAAAAGTGCATCTATAAACAGTTTACCTGATGTCATTATCAATGATTGTACATACATAGTTAGGTGTTACTAAGAAAAGGCAGTGTGTGCTGTAGATCTATCTGCAGGTTTTATTAACTGAAAGGAAATTTGTGTCGTTTCAAATGTTTGCTTTGTGTCTCATTGGCAAGTACTTGTCTTTACTGCACAATAAGCTTTATCCAAATAATTAATTCAGGTATATAGCACAAGAAAAAAACTGTATAAAACATCAGTGTTTTTTTCTTTGTTTGTTTTTGGGGCTTTTTTTTTTTTTTTTTAAAGATATTTTAGCAAATTTCCTTTTTTTCTGTCCTAGTGTCTGGTTTTATTTGTTTAGTTTCATTATTTTAATTTGAGAAATGAGAGTAGTTTGAGTAGAGGGTACTTTGAGAGTGGTGTTGTTTGCATGAATAGAAACAGACTTTATGTTTAGTTCTTGTTTTTTTGTAATTTCTTAAATACCAGGTGGCAGCTGCACACAGACTCATTCTGGTGTATCTGCAAATCATTTAGAGCCAACAGTCAGGTCCAGTATTGCGAACTGGAAGCAACACAATGGCATAACACATGTACAAACATTGTTTTTAAAAATAAAGTTTATTGTAAGATTTTCTGATTCTCATTCTGTTGCGTATCTCAGTACAACTTCGTAAAAAGGTTAAATAATGTCAGCTCTAATCAATTTATCTCTTGATTTAACTGATTTAACTTTTTTTAAATGGCTTTTTATAATTAGAAATCAACACAGTAAGCAAAAGTTGCACAAAAACATACACACAAGCAATTATTAATTTAAATTTTTAGAAAGTTTCCAGCAGTGAGAGAAAGTTTTAAATCCCTGCAGTAATTTTAGGCAAGACAATTTCTCAAGTCACAGATTAAACATAATATATTCAGAAGTTAATTAAAACTGGTAGTCAATACGCAGACGAAAGCAACCCATCAGGAAAGTAGCTTCAGCTCTCAGACTACTATTAGTTATTAGACTAATATAACACTGCTTTCATTTACATAAAATGGCAGTTGCTTCATACATATCCTAGTCATTATATACTCAGCAAAAAAAAAAAAACGTCCCTTTTTCAGGACTGTGTATTTCAACAATAATGTTGTAAAAATCCAAATAACTTTACAGATCATTGTAAAGGGTTTAAACAATGTTTTCCATGCATGTTCAATTAACCATAATCAATTAATTAACATGCACCTGTGG
>JAOTRS010000022.1:9068831-9081139 GCA_028565755.1 Dinotopterus cunningtoni
TATGGATCAAAATGATCAGATTTTTGATAATATTTTTTTTATCAAAATATTTCAACAAGAAAAATATTTATACCCCTGAAAATATGGAAATGACCAAAGTTCAGAGATATTTTTAAAAGTGGCATTTTGTCTTTTTTTTTTTTAAATGACTATAGGTGTCAATGCATTTGCTTTTTATTACATTTAAATTTACATCCTTCTTGCAGTTGCAGAGCGCCCTCTTGTGGTCAGAAAAAGACAGACAATGCAATTTAGGAGAATGCATGATGATGCAATGTACAGTAAAAAAAATGTGACGACTAAAAAAAGCAGAAGAGGAGACACATGACCAATGCACCAATAAGAAATAAACATTAAATAAACTTTTTTGTGTTTAAAAGTAAAAGTTAAATGGATCTAGGATTAGAGGTGACTAAGATTGGTGAAAAGTGCTGTAGAATACCTTTTCAAAAGGTGATTAAGTTACCACAAAATATTCAAATAAATAATTAGGCAATGTATTTTTGCTTTAGACAATTTATCTCAGTTTACAGCAGATACACCCATCACAGAATCAACCATATTTACACGTTCATTCACACACAGCAGAAATATAGTGTGATGTTTCCCTTACCAACATGATTTCCGAAATGAAGAGAAACCCACACGATACAGGGTGGGGATGAGAATTTTGTATTATATAAATAAAATATGATTCAATAATCATAAAGTCAGGTGGCACAGTGGTGTAGTGGTTAGCACTATCGCCTTGCATGTCCAGGTTCCGTTCCCGTCTCAACTCCTTGTGAGTGCATGGAGTTTGCATGTTCTCCCTGCGCTTGATGGGTTGTTCATAAATGATTCATACTTTTTGAACGAGTCTTTCAAACGCAGTTTATATAGTGTAAGAATAGGCCACCCGGTGTATCTTTGAGATTGTGATTCTTATTCCTGTCTGCAACCGCGTTCAAGTCAAGCCGGGACTTTTGATGTAGCTTCAATAGATTCAAAAGAATGAATGACTCTGACTGGAAGACTCGTGAGAAGAACCATTCAATTCTGTTTCCTGTGTAATGCACTGCATAGCATCTATATGAGTCACGTGACAAAAAAATGAATGATTCGGACTAGAAGATGAGAGGTGAGCTGCTCATTCTGTTTATCATAATATGTCCTCAGCTGCATTGTAATATTTTCATTACTGGAACTTAAAATTTGTGTATGTAGACATGTTGGGGTCTGTTTATTGAAAATCTAACATTTTATTTTATTTCTGATCAAAAGAACTAAATGAACTAAATGACTCAAAAAGATTTGTTCATTTCGGTTCGACTCACTAAAATGATCCAAACTTCCCATCACTAGTTTCCTTCCTTCCTCCGGTTTCCTTCTTAATTAGGCTGATTGGCACTCCCAAATAGTCCGTACTGTGTGAATGTGTGTATGTTTGCCCTGCAATGGATTGGCACCCCGTCCATAGTGTACCCCGCCTCGTGCCTCAAATCTTCTGGGAAAGGCTCCAGGCCTCCCATGATCCTGTATACAGGATAAAGCGGTATCGACAATGAGTGAGTGAGTCCGGAAATCACAGAAAAAAATAAATGCAATTATTTTTTAATAAAAATGACAGTAATGCAGCTTCTTGTCTAGCAAACTTTCCATTTATACATTCAAATCTGGGCACTTTGGCCAAAGTGTGCAGATCACATAGGCACATGAGTTTGTATTGTATTTCCTTATATTAGAGAGCAAATAAATTAACGTCCCTTTATCTTAACATTGATTTGATTAGTTTGATGAATAACTTGCACTGCTTTAATGGGTTTCTGTGTTCAAAATTGGGAGAGAAACATTTCACTAAAGTGTCCAGATAATTCTTAAAACTCATGCTTAAGGCCGGGATTAGTTCTGTGAGGAACATGCAAGAGGAAACATTCATGAACTAGCAAACCATTCATCCACATCCCATCCCCCCAAAAGACACATTTGCAAAAGCAGCATTTAAGGCCGTTCCGGCCTGGAGAGAGTGCAGCATATAATTTAAGTAACAAAAAAGCTAAATGAGAAGAACATCCAGATGATTACACATTCATCTTCCGCTTCCTTCCATCTGCTAGACACAAACGTGTCTGCACACACAACCTCCAATTAATCCAATGAGGCAGGCAGCACAGTTGCTTCTATTTGTGCCTCCCTTGAAAACTTAAGATCTGTGAGGAAGAGCAAAAAAGAGAGAGAGAGAGAGAGAGAGAGAACAACAAAGCAAGCCAAACAGTCTTACAAAGCTAAAACTGGAGGGGGGTCAGGACCCAGAGGGTGAATGTGTGGTGCGTAATGTGTCTTTCTCCCATGGTGAGGCAGCAAACTCAGGCACAGTTACACTCATTGTTCAGTGACTTTCAAAAACTAAAATCCACCGACAGCAATGAATGTTGATTGTAAACCCTTGAAAAAAAAGAAGAGACTATGGGATAAATTATCTCATAAGGCTGGCTGAGAAACCAGGGGACGTTTGGGCCGGCTGCATGGCACAATCAACGGTCAATGGTTTTTTATAACATTCACATCAAACTCACCGACAGCGTTGAATGTTCCACGAAACCAACCAGACGGAAACAGCAAGAGGAAGAGGACATACAGACATATAATTAGTAGCAACTTCATTACCAAGATTCCTGAAGGGAAAAAAAATAAACAAAAAAAGTACAAACTGCTCTCGCTCACTATGTTTACACAGACAATATTTCTTCAATCTGACTAAAATCATTCTAATATACGTTTCAAACGTAATCAAAATGTATGAAATAATTTGCACATGCAAAGTGGCTCTGCATGCTGTGAAGCGTGAATTTGCCATAAACATAATTGAAGAAGTCGTATTTATCTCCAATTCTGAGGTTAGGGTAAGCTTCCTGACTTATGCGTTATGCTTGTTTATGAGAATTCAGTCTCATCTATGATTGGTTAGATGCTTTATAACATGCGCAACTGTAAGCCAATCAGATCCCCTGCCTCAGCTGGGTTTGTGCTCCCAGAGCTTAATGATCAGGAATAAAAGCAAAATTTCCTTCCTTGAAACCCATCAAGTCACTTATGTTACCCCCACATTGGGCAAACATGCGCAAAAAGAATATAATCATTTCGACAAGAGAAATGATCAGATCTGACTAAAGAGAAATTATTATGGTTAAGATTTACCTACTGAAAGGGCTATTATTCCAATTGCACTTACTGCAAGTTTGAATCCCAAAGATGCTGGAAAAAAAACTGTTCTCCAGGTGGAAAACTCATGGATTAACTCTTGATATGCAAAGCCTTGATTGTGACTAAGAAAGCAGGTGTTAATACAGTATGTGGCCTTTCATAGTGTTAGAAACAAATTGGAATAAAATGAGCTAAATAATCCCCCTATTAAAAAAAAGGTATTGTACAGTATAGTAAAATATACTTACCTTATTATTTACACCTGCATCGCATACAACACAGTCTTTTTTGAGTCCTCCGGTGATTTTCATAGGTTCCATAGCATTTAAGTTCATCAGTTGCTCATTGTTCATAAGATGATTCATACTGCCATCTCAGCCAAGAGATTTACAATGATCACCGCTTTGATCCCATTTTACAGTCTGATCTCATTTTACAGTTTGATCCCACTTTACAGCCAATGCAGCACAACTCACTGAAAAAATGTCAGCGCCAGTCACCAAGTGGCACATGGTAAAGTGCTCGACATATCATCCGGAGATCGCTAGTTTGATTCCTGGGTGATGCTGCAGCCTCTTGCAACCAGGAGCTGATTGGCCGAGCACTCTCAGTGGGGTGGGATGGAAGGCACTTAGCGCTCTTACATTAATTACGGCTCTACAGCCAATCATGGGCATATGTGAGCTCACGCAAGCGGAAGGAGCGGATAGCGATGCCCTTCAAGTGTGTTACGCCACTCCCAATTATGCGTGAGCGACCAGTTCAAAAAAAGATGTGATCGGCTGACGTCACGTGGTTCAGAGGAAGCACGTGACAGTCTTCGGCCCTCCCTGACTGGTAGTAGCCTTAAAGTGGGAGTTTGGATATGACTAAATTAGGAAGAAAATCTGGGGGAAAAAAGTCAGTGCTTGGCTATGATAGAAAAGCACCAGAAGACGCAGCACCACAGCCCGCTGTGAACGAGACCCAGGAGACAAAAAGCCCAAGGCCTCCAAACTCCCTGGATCCCAATCCAATTGAGAACTCATGGGACACACTGGACAAACATTTTAGATCCAAGGAGTACTAACCCGCAGCACCCAAGGATCTACTTCCAACGTCCTGATCCACATGCCAAAGGTCTTGTGGAGTCGTGTCATGAGGGGGCAGAGCCTGGAGGCACAAGAGGAACCTATACAATACTGGGCATAATGTTTTGCGCTGTAATGTCCTGGCTGATCATTGTATAACAAACCCCAGTGTTTGCCAAGGTCAAAATAAATCAAAATCAGAATCAAGTTTATTGCCAAGTACAGTAGGTTTTCACATGAAAGGAATTTAAAAAATACACATTAAACAATTAAAAGGGTAGGAAGTACAACAAAGGAAAATAATATCTGTAAATATTAAGAATAAAAATGTGTAACAAGAAACCTATGAACGTTACATATATTGAAGTGAAAGAAATTGTACATTGTGCAAAAACAGGCAGACCGAGTGCAACACTGTGTAGATACTGTACTGTATATACCTTTTAAATGTGCAACAAGTTACAAAATTTTGTAAATCAATTATTTGTATTACCTAATAATATTATTTGCAACTTGCACTCTAAAATACAGTAATCAACTTAAGGTCTTATCCAGTAATGATACTGCCTTGTTAGTAGAAACCTTCATTCCTTTTTAATCTACGCAAGACAGTCTAGAACCCAACCAGAATTGTAGAACAATCACAAAGTTAATGGTAGTGTGGATCTGTCTAGGGATAAACTAGACATCAACTTAAGCTCTAACCCTAGAAAAGGTTCTGTAAGGTTTTGTGCTGCCATCATACTGCTTTGTGGCCCAGTACCTCTCAATCGCTCACTTTACAGCATTTCTTGTTTGTGTTTTAGCTTATGTAACTTGTATATTATTAATTTGTACAGACTCCTATTATATTCTATTTTTGTGTATTCTTATACAGTACTCCATTTACGCATTTTATGAAATCAGTGATGCTTACGGTCAAATTTTGAATAACAATGATATAAAACCTTTAGCAATATCTCCAAATTGTTTCAAAAATCTCCAAAAAGTTAAACATTTTTTCATTTCTTTATCAAACATCATCATTAATAAGATAAGAATAAGAATGTAAGCCATGTCCTGTTGTTACAGTCTAGCAACCAAACAGCAGAAATGTAGATGTCTGCTGAAAAACATCAAATGAATTGCTGAAAATGTAATAAACTTGAACATAAAACAGAATCTTTTTTTATGCTTAGAAAAGCCCTGGAGAAGGGAAATAATTAATAATTACAGAAGAGAAAAAAAAATATGTAAAAAACTTACCCAGTCGGTATAAACGTACTGCACATCAGAGCAAATTCATACACAATAACTAACCGGCAGTTTGTGTTCAGTACACAGACGCCCAACACACAGGCCCTTCTCTCTACAATAAAGCCTCAAAGAGCTTTCATTCATATGGTAGGCAAGCCCACACCCACCCACCTGCTGATACACATATGTGCACGTGCACACACACACACACACACACACACACACAGTTTGCAGAAAAGATGTCATACTCGTTCCTACGTGCATACACATGATCTATCTAGAGCTAAATGAAATCCTTCATTTCCCAAATCGATCTAATACACCAGCTACAACACACACAAAACTTGAATTACAACACGTATAAACACACGCAGTCGTTTTGAACCCCAGCATTAAATGTAAAACAGAAGAGGGTGGGGTGCGAGTTTGCCATGACGACGGGAGAACTGGAGAGGCATGCCTTAATTCACTGCCCTCTTAGGAAAAATGTGTGTGTGTGTGTGTGTGTGTGTGTGTGTGTGTGTGTGTGTGTGTGTGCATATGGTACATGTGTGTATGCTCTGCCATGTGTAATCTGCCCCCACCTCATGTCCTGCTGGTCACTGTGCATTCTGCTGTTAGAGAAGTCACCTTAAATACTGGGTTCAGAATCCTGTCCTGACCCTTCCACAACCACACACACACACACACACACACACACATATGAGAGAGAGTCAGAGAAAGCATTAAACAGCTTAAATCATTAAACAGTAAACTCATTCACATAAAGAAGTAAAGCACATGATTAACATTAATTGTTTAAAAACTATAGGTGACAAGTCACTATCATAACCTTTTTTTTTTTTAATAAAAAGAACTATTCCCAAAAAAGCATGATAAATAATTTAGAATTTCCTTTGCGTTTGTTTGATAAGACGACTCAAAGACCTCTTTCTATAGAAGGAGAAAAAGGTGTTGGCTTCTAGAGAAAATCAAACTATTTCTTCATTCCTAAGCACAGAGACAGAGAAAGAGAGCGAGAAACAAAAACATTTCTGCAAGGTAATAATTTTGTTTGAGTGACTTTGGCTCCAGTAAAAATAGTACAGCATGAACCAGCCTCAGTGTATGACCATCTGTGTAACATACACTCGAATAGCCTCGTGAATTACTGCAAAGAGAAAAAAGTCCAGTTCCAGTCACTGCGTTGCTTCATAGTATCTGCTGTCAGACTATAAATATTTGGACACATTGACAAAAAGTTACTGGTATTTATGCTTTAGAACACATTATATAGGAGTTAATGAAGCAACACCACGTGAGAAGGAGTGCTGTTGTACTGAATATCAGCATGGCTGTTTAAAGTCAGTATAAAGAGTCAGCATTACCTTGAGACTGATCTTGCTTAATGTTGGTTTAATACAACAGTTCCAGAAACACTATTTATTAATCAACAGATTATGATTTGTTTGTTATTTTTGTCAAGTTCTTTTGCACTGCCAACACACATCTTCCCATGTCTGGCACAATTAGCATTGAGCTGGAGACCAACAGTTAGTGTTTTTAACAGGGGTGAAAATAGTTTTAATTTATTTTAGCTGTACTATGTAGAAAAAGATTATTATTATTATTATTGTTCCATACTTGCGTATTTACACTCTCCGATACAGCAGGTGGCAATGTGCATCTGGTTGATTTGCAAGCTGCCAATAAAGACAAAAAGAAGAACAGAACAAGAAAATTAACCCTGTTAACTCACAATGCCTAATAATAGTGAAATACGTAGTAAGAAGTGACCCTCTTGCATGCCTTCCTACTTTGGGGTGGGATTGTTGTGTGCTGCACGCACACACAGATTTCCGGGGAGACAGGTGGCACTAAACAGGAGTCCACTTCCGTGTTCAGGTACATTTGGCTATCATATTTAATTTCCGCTGTGCCAAAATACCGTGTATGAAACCACCTTTTTTACTTCCAGTTGGACGTGATACACTTATCCATGCCCAGGCACAACACAGCGCGTTCACATTATACAAACATACTACGATTTGAGGTCATACTGTATATGCTCTGTTACCTGAGGCTTCTTGTCACCTTGAACCTTAAGTCTAGAAACTGTTGTGTGTAAAAATTCGAATGATTCAAATCAAAATAATTGAGACTGTAAAATTGTTAAATACATTTAGCCAGTCAGCTTTTGACCTGTTTTTGCCAAATGTTATGCCTTTTAGGATCACTAGTGTATTTATGAGTGTGTGGATATTGGGCATTTAGGCCTCGCATTTCAGGGTCAAAGGTTCAGTTCCCGCTTTAGGTCTGTGTGCATGGAATTTGCATGTTCTTCCCATGCTTGGTGGGTTTCCCCCAGGTACTAGGGTACCCCACAGTCTAGAAACATGCACGTTCGGCTAACTGGTGTTTTCAAAATTGCCCATGGTGTGTGAGCGAATGTCTGAGTGCACAGATTGTCATTGAATGATGGATTGAGATGGATTGATCCAGGGTGTACCACGCATCGAGCTGGAGTCCCCTTACGACCCTGTACCCAACAGGTAAAGAGCCCAAGCTGCCAATCCAACCTCCGAACTCTCCAGATCTCAATCTGACTGAGCACCAATTGGTTATGCAGGACAAATACGTCTGATCCACAGAGGTCCCAAACTGTAATGTTAAACACATCCCTGAGGCTTGGGGAGCCAGAGCTGTCCACAAGGGGAACCCAAAACCAATATGTATTAGTTTTTTCTAAATGTTAATCCAAATAAATCCTACAGCCAGAGAATTATTTGACAAATAATTTTTGATTTACCCTTGTATATATATTTAGCTGGGTTAGTGTACTAGGTAGAAACAGCTATATGCTATATCACAACTGAAAAGACACACTGCATACATGATTCCAATGCTAGTGAAATTCACCTGGGCAGATTGGCTGCTAATGCCATGGACTAGCATGGCACAGCCCTCAGCAACACCCAAGCTGCCCCCACCTTGACCAGTGCAGAGCATATATAATGTATAGTAATAAAATAAGTGGTCGGTCCATTTAAAATCATACCTTGGTGCGTTTCCCCTTCAGTGCAGTTCATCTGGGCATGTGAGAACACGAAAAATAACCTGTACGAGTCTCAAACTTCCTGTCTATATAGGAAGATCTCAGTCTGGTTCCAGGTACTCTAGTGGGGTTTGATTTCACTGAAAAAGGAGCTCCAATCTGAATCAACTCAAAGGCAGGAAGAGAACCAAACACAATAAGGATTCTGGGTTAGAGGTGACATTTTCTGCAAGACACACACCGAGCCAAAGGACTATAGAAATGCAATGTGTGACTTCCATTTGCCAAACAAACGCATTTTTACAGCCTTACTTAATTTACAGTGACTCCCTAACACTTTGATACAGTGAGGCAAAAGCAATTAATGACTTCTGATATGGTTAACCAATCAAAAAAACAACATGGGTCATGAATCAATTTCACAATGCTTTGCTCTTTTGTGTCCATTTATACATGTATACAGTTATACAGAAACGCATAAAGCTACATATAGCAGAGCAATCATGCCCTTAAAGGAACTTCTCCATAGGCAAAAGATATGACCCACTTGACCTAATCTAATCATGAGGCACACTGACAGGAAGTGTTTGTCTGCTGGGATGCATGTGGAAACGGCAAGATTTTTAATCGACTGCATAGAAGAAGAAGAAAAAAAACATGCCACATGACGGAAAAGCTGAAAGACCCCAGACCCGAGCCCCCTCATTTCTCACACCTCCCCTCACAAGCCCTTTTCCGGGGCCATGCTCCGGCAGGAAGATCAGGGTTTATTTTTGAATTAGACAGAAAGAATGTGTGTCATTTCCTGTCTGGTGTTTCCATATGAACTTGAGAAACTCACATGCTGATCATGCACAGATTTGTTTTCCTAAACAGACTCCAAGATGATCTTTTCTAATTCACCGTCAGATTATTTGGTTGTTCACATTATATCCGGACAGCAGTCTGAACAGTGCTGAAATGATCTGCAGTAAGGGTTTTTACAAAAAAAATCCACAGCTGTCTGTTATACAACATTAACATACCAGTATCTCATGATAAACCAGAAGAATAGACGGCTTGCAATACACACTACTTTTTGCATAATATTTTAGCACAATGTGACTATATAGCTTACAACAGTTTCAAACTTGCACTAGTAGTGGTGCCTCATACTGAGTACTGATCCATGTTTGTTTCTGTACAGTGAGGGTGTCGAGAGAGGGGGCGCAAGTCCAGGAGGCAGCATGGAAGTTGACCGTGGCAGCCAGGGCAGCCTGGAGAATTTCTAAAAAAATTCTGATTGATTTAAAAAGACTTAATTTATTTATGGTCATGCTAACCGATATGACTCAGATGAGGATGAGTTCCCTTTTAAGTCTGGTTCCTCTTAAGGTTTTTTCCTTGAAAGCATGTGTGTGCCTTGCAATGGATTGGCGCCACATCCAGGGAGTACCCCCTACGATCCTGTATACACGATAAAGCACTATATACGATGAGTGAGTGAGTGAGTGAGTGAGTAATAAATGTGAAAAAAAAGGCTAGAAATATGAACAATCAACCAATAACAAGAAAAACATTGGGTTAACAAAGTTCTGGTTCACTAATTTGATCGGTTATATGGCGCTCCAAGACCGCTTACAGTTCCTGTAATTAAACTGAAAGACTTAAATGCTTGTTTCACACTAAGGGGCAAATTCCCGTTCTAAAAAATTCGTAAAATGCAGAAGTGCCAAAACATGCAGTTCCTCAATGACCACCAGGCACTAAAAACTGAGCCCCATGTTAAAATGTACAGAAATACACATGTTTACAATCCAGTACAAAAAAAATAAAAAAGACAGTTTTGGTCTCCATAGCTAGATTTCCCTTTCATGACAACTGTATTGGGTGAATTTTCATATAACATGTCAGTTAAAATTACACTAAGTCATAAAATTATCAATTATCAGGGTTGTGGTGGGTTTGATTGACAGCTACACTGCAGGTGTCAAAACACTAGCTTACCACGAGAAATGTAGGAGTTGACACGGAAAAACATTTGTAGGGGTATGGATGGCACAAAGTAATGTTAGCATATAAATTATAGTTAGCCACCATAACATTTTAGCCAAGGTAAAGCTAAGGCCAGCTTATGGGAACTGAGGTAAGTAAACATGTTCCAACCAACAGACAGGCTCTGTTCATTCTGCACGTTTTCCCATGTATGGATTAGCCAGGGCTTAGCCGGTGTCAGCTTATGCCAAAATGAAAATCTTCAAAACAGCTCTTCAGAAAATCTTTGGGTTACGTCACGCAGGTTTTGTCCAATTCTTAAACCTAGCAAAAGTGGCTAGTGGATAGTTTTATTCAGACAGTCACCAGTGGCCAACCATCACCCACAAAAATCATAAAAGACACGCAGGGTCTAGACAAACATTAGATGATTTAACTGTCGTACATTTGTGAATGTTTCAAACATGCGTTCCTGTATTCTCGGACTCTGTCGACATTGAACATACATCGCAATATGGGCCTGTGCAATTATTTAATTGCAAAGGCTGCAATTTATCCCAGGTAATAGCTTGGCAATAATTTCAATATTTATTAATTTTTTATTATCTGTGATCTTTTGTGCCACTATTTGCTGTTAACCTACATAAATACATTAAAATACTAAACTGTACATACACCATGTTACCAAAATTATTAGCTCGCCTGCCTTCGCATGCATATGAACTTGAGTAGCGTCTAATTCCTAAACCATAGGGTTTTATATGATGTTGGCTTTGTGCACTGGTGCACAGTCGTGTTGGAACAGGAAGGGGGGTCCTCAAACTGTCCCCAAACCGTACACCAGTTCCAACATGACTGCACACCAGTGCACAAAGCAAGTTCCATAAGGATATGGATGAGAAAGTTTGGTGTGGAAGAACTGTCCTGATCTCAACCCGCTAGAATAGCTTTGGGATAAAGTAGAGCGGAGACTGCAAGCCTGGCCTTTTTGTCCAACATCAGAGTTTGACCTCAAAAATGTGCTTCTGAAAGAATGGTCAAAAATTCCCATAAACACACTCACAAACTTTGTGGAAAGCCTTCCCAGAAGAGTTGAAGCTATTACAGCTGGCCAACATCATATTAAACTCTATGGATTAGGAATTGGATGTTACTCAAGTTCATATGCATGTAAAGGCAGACGAGTGAATACTTTTGGCAATATAGTGCATGTAGTTTAAATCTCAAGTTGTCAAAATAAACACAATATGAATTTTCTACCTAACTGTACAGCCTTAGCAGCAAGCCTAAAAAACTACATTTAAACAGCAACTTTTCTACATTTAAACAGCAACTTCGGCATTTTATCTATATTCAGCTAAAGAGACATGCATAATTAAATAAAAGAAGCTATAAAAACAACCTTACTTAATTAAAAATGATTTACATCAAACAGGATCTGAATTTACGGTTCACATAAAAGTCATGCGCAAGTTTTTACCAGTCAAACACTGGTCTTTACTGGTTAATGGAAACGCTGGTTTGAGGCAAACCCATGTTTAACTGTGTTTAACACAAGAACACCAGAAGGAGGCCATGGAATTTTTTTTAACTATCCCAATTTGGAATAAAACAGCAAGACAGCAAGATTGGTAACCCTGTCATTAACTGTGCTGTCCTCAGCTCCTCCCCAAAGCATGAAGGGTGTAATTTCTGCCCTGAGAGCTTCTATTAGCGCTTGCTGCAGTTTTTATTTTTCACCACAAGGTGCAAAAATAAAAAATACAAATCCTCAATGGACTTGAACAAAGAAATAGATTATAATAGATTAA
>JAOTRS010000022.1:9081239-9098132 GCA_028565755.1 Dinotopterus cunningtoni
ATATTTTAAAGGTTTAAGCCTGTGTTAATTGCCAGTGGTCCATGTTGGTACAAAATAAACAATCTCTAGCAATTTGGACAGGTTCATACATAAATGGTTTTTTTCCCCACATGCATTTTGTGCATTTGTGAGATGTAATTAAATCACACATTTACATAAACATCTGGAGGAAATTGGAATGAAACATTCAGTATGTGACCTGAAATTGCATTTCTTTTCCAGATGGTGGTGACAAAATACATAGATTACTCCATGTATTCAGCTGTAATTTTTCCAGCTGTGAACACATGGTCTGTCCTACTCTGAGGTCTACCTAGACTTGCTACTATTAGAATCTTGCAGTTTTTGGATTTACCTTTTGGATTCTCTGAGGAGCAACTTTGTGGTTGATGAGCTGCAACATTGGGTTCAACCTCTATCATTCAACAACCAGAATTTGGGGCTTGAGAGGAAACAGGCTCACAAAAACTTTACATTGGAGATTGGACACAACACTCACTGGTCCGCTCACTGATGGATTATGATGGAACATGCAAATTGTAGTGTCAAAATTTGTTTATAAATAGCATAAAATCTATTGACCCAACCAGCGGAATGCAACCGTTCAGGCTGCTGTTGGTAGCAGAATGTGTTCTTAACACATTTGTTCCTTTAACATCAATCAAGCATCATTATACCTGAGTATTGGTGCTGACTACGTACATCATTTTTTTAACCATAATGAATAATTTCAAATGATTTTCCTTTTGTAATTACAGGTTTTGGGTGGATAAGCCAGGTTTGCATAGCAAAAGCACCCCAATGGTCCATTTATACCAGCCCCAAAGCAAATCACACCATTTTTTTATTTTACAAAACTTTCATTGCAAATGATATGATGAGTATGAAAATATATACAATTTCAGAATTTCATATTATTGGTCAGCTTTCTTTTGGTTTTATAGAAGTGTGTAATTAAGCTGACATTAAATTCACAAGTATGTACCAAACCTGATGAGACTTGTTATCATAGCATGATTTCAAAATCTTCCCAGGAGTATTTTGTGACGTTATTAAAAGCTTGGCTTTCTCCATGAGATTAGGTACCATTACCCACTCCTTCTCCACAAAGATCCAAAAAAGCAGAGGATATAGTGTCTTTCATGTGTGAGGTTGTACTTGGTCAGGGTGTAGTTAGTGCAGGTGTCCTGCTCCAGTGTAGAAAAATACCTGCAGAATACCTGGTTAGTTTAATTCACTGTGGTATCTCTTCTGTCGCTTTACACAAAACTTTCTAGCACTGCTAAAAATGTCAGGAATTTATTCATACAATTAGTAAATTTTTTTGTGATCCACTGTGAAATACTTCTATGTATTAGCCCATACAAAGCATTTATGTTTATTTTCCTTTCTTCAGATGTGCTGCTTGCATTCTTTCAAACCACTACTAACTAGCTTCTTTTGAAAGCTTCTCTATCGGTTTACAAAGCTTCAGATGTCGTGAAAACTTTTGTTTTGCTTGATATTACTGATCTATTTTCAGCAAAAAAAAGTTTGACTCCAGAGATGTTTAATCTACCCATCATTTGATGCTGAGAAAGCTTATATTTGCTTAGGATAATGTTTAGTATTTGACTTCTGACATTTTTCTTGTTTCCAGGGTGCTAATAAGAGGATTGCTGTGACTTTTCCCAATATGGCACAATAATACCAGTTTAGAGAATGGGAATAAATTCAAATTTGCTTTGGATTTGCATTACACACTAGATTCATACAGTGGCTTAGTTGACCCTGTCGCCTTCCACCTTCAATTCCCGTCTTGGGTCTGTGTGAGTTTACATGTTTTTTCTCGTGCTTGGTGGGTTTCCTTCCACATTCCAATGACATGCAGAATAGGTTAATTGGCATTAAGCGTGTGTGTGTGTATGTGTGTGCCCTGAGATAGATCGGTACCCTGTGCAGGGTGTACCCCGCCTCGTGGCCAAAGTCTCCTGGGATAGGCTCCAGGCCCCCGGCGACCCTGTACGGGATAAGCAGTGTAGAAGATGAATGCATGTTTAAAACCATCAGTTTCTAAATAGAATATAGAAATGTAAATGGTGCCAAAGTTAGACTGTATGAATCTAGTCTTCAGTCTGGGATAGCAAGAAATCAGCCCTAGCATCACTTCCTGCAATTATGTGTACTTTTCTTTTGTTCCTTGAAATAACTTGTACCACAAACAAACAAACAAACAAACAAGCACATTTGGACTTATCTTGTCATATGCCACCAGATCACGTAAACGTGTGTGATTTATTTAGGACGAGGATGTGCTCGGTCATATAACAAGTTCATGTAAATATCTGAAAACGTCCAAACGTGTACTACACCCTGTAGATGACGTCAGACAGGAACAAAACTTTGGTGCTGAAAGGATAGGAAACGTCACCAGACTGCGTTTGGGCGTAGCGCGCATGCGCAGGTGACTCCTGCTTTTTCCAGGCTAGTGCGGCGGCAGGCGAACCGCAGAGAGAGAGAGAGAGAGAGAGAGGGGGAGAGAGAGTGAGATTTTGGGAGGGTACAGTCTTAGCTTAAAGAAGAGGGAAATTCGCAAAAGTGACACGCGGCAACGGCTTTAGCTCTGTGTATGGCGCACTGACGCGGCTCTGATGGGAAGATTTCGCGTCTCCAGCTGCGCTTGAGTCTCTGCCGCAGCCTCGGGATAATGCCGGAGAAAGGCTGAGAACTACCGCAGCTCCCTGCGTTCAGCCGCTGGATCGATTTCGGCCCACAGTAGAGAAACGACGGAATGGTTTTCTCCGTTAGAGCGGAACATCCTGCCGCGCGCCTCCGCGGTCTACAGAAGGCGGGGCTGTGAGAGCTCGAGGAGCGCGCGGTTATTTTTGGGAGGCGAATTGCGCGTTGCGAGTAATGCCATCAGCCGGGATTTTCCCGTAGTTCTGCGCTTGTCCGTGTGGAAGTAGTGATGGAAGACGCGGGAGGCTCCAGGAGGACGTTCATCGTCCCGACCATCAAACAGTTTGATCATTACGACTTTACGAGGGCCAAAATAGCGTGCAGCCTGACGTGGCTCGTGGCCAAAGCCTTTGGCTCAGGTGGGTGGCACATCGCGATACACTATTTCCACGAGTGAGGAAGAATATGGTAGAAAGAAACACAAGTTTCCAGGCCTGTGATTGGATGAGCAGTGTCGTTTAGATAAGCAGTGACTGTATCAAAGGGCTGTTTCCCGGTTTCCCCTCCCGCACATGATGCGTCTCCAAGGTTACGTCCCAAACTGCAGTGTGCGTTACTAAAGGCGATGTCACCACTATTAATGTGCACTGATGTATTGATTATAGTATTTAGCAATTACCTAAAAGGCTGTTTTTATCTTGTGTATTCATCCTCCTTTATTATATTGCAAAACATCACTCACTCACTCACGTCTATATGACAGGGTGCCAATCAATCACAGAGCACACAAACATATACACACTCACATGTTCATTCACACACTAGGACCAATTTGGGAAAACATGCAAGCTCCATGCACACAGACCCCCAGGTGGGAGTCGAACCTGGACCCTGAAGGTGCAAGGCGACAGTGCTAACCACTAAGCCACCTTATTTTGCCTTATTGCAAAAGATATTTCTCTAAATATCATCAATTGCAACAATGGTGTAACCCCATTATTTGCTTCATACTGTATTTTACTATACAGAAGTGTATTAATCACTCTGTGACCATTACATCCAACCAATTCACCCATCCACCTAAGTCCAAATATCCATATCGACTAGATTTGGGGAAAAATGACAGAAAGTGAGTATTTTTTAAAACTGTGAAACCCAAAAGAAACTGAACACATACGTGTCATGAATGACTAGAAAACATCCATAATATTGTGGAATGGCAATGTGAGGATGTGCTGCTTAGAACTTGGACATCACTTTTTTGCCACATGACCTGCTATTAGTCACCTGTGTCAGTTTAATGTTTATTCTGTGATGTTGACCCTCTTATATTTGATTAAAGTCTTTGTCTTGGTTGCTTAACCCCTAACCACCTAAACCTCTCAGGACATACCGTACCAGTAAAAAGTTTGGACACATCTTCTAATTCAATGTTTTTATGTTTAGTGATAAAAATTTTTTACATTCTAGAACAATACGGGTGATTTAAAAACTTTGAAATAACACATGGAATTATGAAATTAAATAACAACAACAACTACAGCCAGTTGTTATTTTAGGACACGAAGATCAGCTGTTCTGGAATATTTCTTGCAAAAACAGTTATCGTCAAGTGCTTTTGCAAAACCCATCAAGCACGATGATGAACTTGGTTCTTTTGAAGACCAGGGAAAAGGCCAAAACTTAACTCTGCTGCAGAGGAGAAGGTCATTTAGCGTTACCAGCCTCAAAAATGACCAATTAACAAACAGCACATCAGATAAGGGCCATTTACATTAGGCTTTACAAAGCCTAAGTAGCAGGCACATTTCAGCTGTTCAAAGGAGAGTATTGCATATTTCGGATGCCTTTAGAATTGTTTTACAACAATGTTTGTTCAATGGTTTGTGGACACAGGTCCATGTATATGATGTATACGTAGGCCTTTCTCACTGTTGCCATAAATTTGGACGTACACAATTGTGTAGGGTGTCTTTGTATGCCATAACATTTTCTTTTCACTGGAATCACCTGGCATGGCCCAAACCTGTTCCAGCATGACAGTGCTCCTGTGCACAAAGTGATGTCTGTAATAAAGGCAGTGGAAGAACTCAAATTACCTGCACAGAGCTCTGACTTTGACTCCTTTAAACACCTTTGAGATAAACTTTAAGGTGATTGACTGGAAATATTTCCCAGCATACTAAGACGTGAATAGGGTTTCAGTCCTGGAATAGGATTTTGCAAAAAGTACATCCGGGGAGAGTGGTCACGAGTCTACAAACTTTTGGTCATATAATGTAGGACTGAATATAGGTAACTCTTATTTAGTGTTTGAATGTATTTTAGTTAATTTAAGTATTTTAATATGTTAACAATATAGAATGTCCAGAAAACATAAACAGCATTTGATGTGGTGTCTTGTGGTAAAGCAGCACAGCATACCACAACACAGAGCCCCAGTGAAGTGAGCTAAAACAGGAAGGCCTTTGGTGGCTGTGTGTGTGTGTGTGTGTGTGTGCGTGTGTGTTGGAGTGAGGTCATTACGAGGGCTGCCTGTTTTTTCTATCAGAATCTAAACCAATACAAGTTAAATCTCAGTCAAGTACTGTTGATTTTAGGCTCATAATGTTTATATAAGGCAGTGACAAAAGTGGAAAAAGTAACTGAAATCTATTCATCTTTACAACATTTCATGACATTTTTGAAGTCAAACACAACATGTGAAAACTGTCCTGTTTTTGTGCTCTAACATTTTATTCGACTGTTTTTAAATCCACAGTGAATTAGACTGAAATGAAGGGTGTGACTGTATGCAAAAGCCACGTCTTTGTTTGCACCTTGGTTTTGAAGTCACATTTTGATATGTTTCCATTACAGTGAAAAAGAAAACATGTAATTTCTTTTAATTTATTATGAATCAAACATGTAAAAAAAAGAGGCAAATTGGCCATAATGCCTTGAACCCAGGGATACACATTTTTTTCTTCAAATTTATTTTTTCATCTTTGCGCCTTTAATTTGTTTATTATTATTTGTTATAAAATATTGTTTATTAGTCTTTGCCCATCGCTTTTCATTGGCAGTTCATTGGAAAACTGAAATGTTTCCAGACAGAAGACCTGAAGAAAACAGGAGAGTCTTCAAGGTGTTGCTTTTCAGTCACCATACTTTCGAGGCTGTATAACTCAACATGTGCTGATTCAGTTGTTAAGTCCGTTATGGAATCGTTTAGGAGTCTCCCCCACGACCATGTATACAGGATAAAGTGGTATAGACGATGAATGAGTAAGAGTGAGTGGTTAAGATCCCTGAAATGTGGTTGAAACAAAAAATAATTAGTGTAGATGACTTAAACACTTGGTGAAGTTGCATTGTAAAAAATACAGTAGACAGTAGACATCACAGCTATGTTTAATAGTGAAAGAAAGCATATTGTGATTGTAACAGAATTGGATCTAAACAGCTGTGTGGCCACAAGAAAAACATTTTTAGTGAGGCTAATCAGAAAAAAGGGTAAGAAGGGAAACACATGAAGCGAAGCACCCATCACGCATAGTGGCCACCGTACAAGTCTCTGGAGGCATCTGAGGGTGCTTCAGTTGGTCAGTTCTTGGCTCAGAAACTGAAAGTCAGCTGAAGACCTTAATGTACTGAATGAACAGGTAATCACGTGATGCGGGCACATTCCATTACAATGGATAGCAATGCCAAGGTCAATCAGGCTAAAATAAAAGTGATTCTGCGAGCATGAGGAATCATTTTGACACATCAGGTGGCCACCACATTGAAAGCCGTTATCAAAGATAAAGGTGGGCAAAAGAAAATTAATGTGTGACTTTTCCTCAGGAGTGTCTCGTAGGCATAGTCTACATGGGGTGCTACTCAAAATATTTTTTATTTTAAAGATAAGATCTTATGTATGAATCTTATGTAGTGGCTCATGGCATTTAACAGAAATCTAAATATTTAATTGAGGTTTACAATATTTGATGTATATTGATTGTTTATCCTGATTTTTAGGGTCTATGATGTTTTTTCTTAATGTTGTCCCTTTTTCCACCCTCTACCATTTTTGGATCTGTATCCTGTCTGAATCACCACATCAGCGTAATAGCTCTGCTGACTGTTGAGGGAAACAAACACAGGAAGTGTAGCCATTCATAGTACCCAGTTTCTCCACACTTCTAACTAAGAAGTTAGGGTCCTATCCAGCTAATGAGTATAATTGACTTAATGCTAGTTAATGAGTTTTAGCTGCCAGTTTAGCATTAGCAAACTTAGCCCTGGCTTAAAGATGCGGCATGCCATTGTCTCTGCTGCAGACCTGTAGTACTACACCAAGAATGTTGCCCTCTACAAAATGTCTTGTATTCATAACAGGGTTGATTGTTTATGTTACATTACAGTGCCCTTAGGAGTGTTTTTAAGATTAGGCCGAGCCTGCATGCTAGCATGTGACTCAGGACAGAGCAGCACTTGTCTGGTGTGAGTGTATAATTGAGGCAGAACTCTATTCAATGCCGTGCTACTGGGGATGACTGTTCCAAGTTAGAAAACAAGGAGTGTTCATAAAATCTTAAATGCTTTGTCTGTATTTCATTTTATTCAGATTGTTCATGAGGGACGGACCAAACCTCTACATTATAAGAATTAGCTTCGCTATGAATTTTAATGATAACTTAGCAATGTCATTTATTGAGAGAGGTAAACATTTGAAAGCTGTTTGCAGTTACTTTTATGGAAAAAAGAAACGTTTTTATTTTTTGTGGTTTTGTATTTTTAAGGCAAATATTCTTTATGAAATCATGCATTTGTCTCCTTTGTAAAGAAGAGCTCAGACACCAAAGTGAAATGTTTACTTTTGGCTCTAGTGAGTGTAAAATTCTCTAAGCTCACAATGACAATACGTTATGAGAGATGCTGAAGAGCTGCAGAAAAAATCCTTATCATTCCATATCATATAACCAAGCTTTACACAGCTTTATACCTAAACAATTCTAACTGTTAACAGTTGTTTCTCTTTTATGAGATTTATCTGCACAGTCCGTAATGGAGCATTCCACTGAGAGGAATGCTTCAGGCTGACTCTCTTTGTGTGGTTCCACTTCCGGAAAGAGCCATTTCCTGTCTCTTTCCTCTCCCATGACTGACACACACAAAGAAGAAAACAACTTTTTAGGAGCAGGTTAAGGAAGCTTGTGTCTGTTTTTGTGGAGGTGGCATTTCTTTGGATACCTACTTACTTATGTAGAAGAAAAAAAAAATAGCTCTTTGTATTGTGACCTTGAGTGACTCATGTACTTCTGAGTCTTTAAACTGGGTCTCTAAACTGCGCTTAACATGCACTTCATCCCGTAGGTTTCTATCCAATAACAGACGAGACCAAGCCCTTGTGACCAATCATAACACGGAAGGTGGGATATCTTAAACTCATACAAACAAATAAGAAACAAGCTGAATAACCTTAATTAAATTTAGCAATCATACTTTTTAATTATTTCAATAATTATCATTATTATCTATGCATCACTTAATAATGCAGAAATACAGTTTAGACTGACTGAGATTTAATAATTAAGAAATATTGTACTGAATTGTGCTGCAAACACACCAATTTGAGTCCCAACCATGTGCTCTAGGTTTCTAACCAAGATTTCTTAACCTCACATAAGCTTGCTTTAATTGTTTTGCAATTTACTTTACAAGAAATAAACAAAAACAAAGAGCATCTGTCTAGCAGTGACCATAATTACATTGACCAGGATATACTGTTTGGCAAGGATTCTATTTTTTTTTTTTCATATTTTTTCCTCTTGCGTCTCTTAAGGGGCTCAGTTGGTTTCAGATGGACCATTATAAAAATCACAGCATGATAAGCAGACACCCCAGTACAACCTGTTAACTGTAGGTTGTTGGTGTGTGTTTATGAGGATGATGATAAATGGCATATAACAGTGTACTGACATGCACATATTCCTTTACTTGGTCAGGATAACTGCTAGAATACTTTTAACAAATATGGTAAGATGATCATCTCTAGATTCTGGTCTTATACTCTCTTTTAGTATGTTCTTTAATGGTTGGCTGCAGTGCTTAAAAACTCAAAAAATATACAGTATTGTGTAAAAGTGTTATGTTATTTTGGTTTTGCCACAAATTGCTACACTTTTAATATTTTGACATGCATTGACATCATTAGCTATGGCCTAGCTTATGAAGTGCTAAGGCAAAGATAAAAATAATAAAATAAGGGCATCATGTTAAGGCACAGAAAATCTGATGATTTTATATAGTATCACCATGGATAATGATGTTTATTTATGAGTAGCTCTCTACAGAAATGCCTATGGTAAAGTACTTCCATATTTCTATATTATACCAGTAAAGAAGGCATGACATAAGGCCCAGACATTTGTTTTCACTTCATGTAATCTCAGGTAGTGTCTGTTTCATATTATGATCAGTATATGAGCACATGTAAAAAGCACATGTTCAATGTCATATGAAATTTATATGATCAGTGCCACATAAACAAAAAGTGAGGGGAAAAATAATTTATATAATATTAATGTTACTTGTAAACATCAACTTTGTACAAACTTGTAAACAGGTGCAAACTGGCCATACTTTCCTGGAAACATAAGGAATGTACATAAAGGCACATCTGTTTATTTCTATGCATTACATGCATTTCTATCTATATTTAGGTACGCTAAGTTGTTTAAGAATAGAAAGAGCACTATCTCTTAAATATGGAACATGTAAAGGATTTAACATGACATGCAGAGCGGCTCTTGAGGACCAGCGTTGGCCTTTAACAACGGGTGTACATTTAAACAGCATTGATTGATGTTTTAATTAAAAAAATGAATATGCATTATATGAACATGTACAATTTCCATTAGAAAATTATGTAGATCATGTTTAAACATTAATTTCAATTAACCAGAATAATAGTATAAAAGCCAGCAGTAGTTGTATTCACTTTGACTTTAATTACTCGGATCACAACACAGACCAGAATTGTATACTGTGGTGTGTTATGGGAAGTGAAGTTTAGAGTCTGTTCAGAAGATGTGACTTGTAAAGCAGTTGAAATTAATCTGAAAACAAAAACCTTCAAATAAATGCAGCCAAAGGAACTATTTGTCACTTAAAAAAAAAAAAAGAATGCCAGATGACCATGGAGAGCATGTGTGTTCAGTGACTAAGAGAAGTGATTTTCCCACTGAATAAAGTGGTTTACCTAATCAAGAACACCCTCCAGAGGGTGAGCATGTCTGTGCCAAAGTCAGCAATCAAGAGAAGGCTTCACTGGAGTAAATACAGAGGGTTTACCACATAATTTAAACCTTTGGTAAAGATTAAAAAACTAACATTTTATTGCCCAAAAACTTTTTAAAAATAATGCCTGTGTAGTTCTGGGAAAACATCATATGAACACATCACACAAAGAGCAACTTGTAGTAGAATGATGGGAAGAGTATGGAAAATGTTCATGATCATCTCATCATATGGTGGTATAGTATGGTACAGTATGTCTGGCAGCAGGATAACCTGGCTACATTATCTGCTCAGATGCTTTGAAATCCATCAAAACAATCCAACACGGCTGGACTAGTGACCTAAACTGTACTTTGAAAGCAATGCCAGATTTTTTTTAATGGAAAAAGAGATTTGTTCTGCAGTGGCTACAGTATATCACTTACTCAACCTAAATCCATTTGAGCATGCATTTTACTTGTTGAGGGCAAACCAAAGGCAAGTACAAGTAGGACCAAAAGATAGCTGCAGTAAAGTTGTGGCAGAGCATCACCAGAGAAAGAACACAGAGCCTGGTGATGTCTGTGGGTTTTAGACGTAAGGTGGTCATTATAAAATATAAAAAAAGAAAATTTTATTAATGATTATGTTGTTTTTTGATTTGGCTATAAATATCTTCAAACTATAGTTGAAAGTCTGCTTTTTTTAGATCTTTAAGTTTTCCTGTGAATGTCATTTCCCTGATATTTTTGCATCAGACTGCACATGTACAGAAATAAATTAGGAAAAAAACGCTCAATAAGCTAGTGTCACACTAATGTATCTGTAGTAGGTATTTTAAACTTTTTTATTTTTTTTAATACTGTGATATTTTAAATAAAATCCAGTTAAAGGATAAAGCACTACAACTAGGTGATCAATCAAAAACATAATTTTAAGTAAACATTTATTATATTTATTATATTCTGTCTTTTACTATTAATCATTTTTCATAATAATTCTTTTGTAGATGCACTACATCATGCTTGTACAGTTGAGTGCAGTGTCTCAGGACCCTTAAGTAAGTAACCAGAGATGAAGTTCACAGGGCAAACGAAAAAGCACATGTTCAGGGGCTTAGATTCCATATTATAAGGGAGGAAAAAAGCATGGATCACCCCCAATTTTTCAACAGTCTAAACAGTTCAACAAAGTCATTGGTTGCTGGTGATTCTGTCCATGAAGAAATCATGTTGTCTATACAGTGTTCATCGAACCACCGTTACATACTTACCAAGCTTTTTATTTTATCAGCCTCAAACTGCTCAGGGGCTCCAGGTGTAGGGTGATGGCAAGGTTAGGAGCAGCAGCAGCAGTAATTTCCTGGATTGGCACATCTGGCCTGCTTGTACATGGTGCTGTATGGTAGGGTTGGGCTATTAATCGAAACTGACATCCAGCACCCCTAATTAACATTTTCTTGCCCATGTCGATAATTTCTTTTTTTTTTCTTTTCTATTTAATTCCTATTTTTTAAAATGTTAATACTTTCCTCACTGTGTTCTCATTAGTGATAAAAATTTGAATCATTTTAGTGACTCGGTTCTTTAAATCTCGTTTATCAAAATGAACGAATCTTTTTTTTAATTATTTGGTTCATTTCGTTCTTTTGAACAGAAATAAAATAAAATGTTACATTCTTAATAAATAGACCCCCCAACACGTCTATATACACAAATTTTGGCTATAGTTCCAGTAATAATAATATTACAATGCAGCCTATCCGTCTCTGACCTGTTTATCTTTATTTTGTGTGTATGTATGTGTAGACTGTATTCCAGTGGAGTTGGAGGAGCCATTCTATAAGGACCAGTATGAGCAGGAGCACCTGAAGCCTCCGGTTGCATCTCTGCTGCTGTCAGCCGAACTCTACTGTAGGGCTGGCAGCCTGATTCTGCGCAGTGATGCTGCTCGACCACTGCTGGGTCACAACGGGGTCATCCAGGCTCTGGCTCAGAAAGGCCTGTACGTCACTGACCAGGAAAGACTCGTCACTGAGAGAGACCTCTGCAAAGCACCCATCCAGATGGTAAGGAATTTCTTTTTTTCATGTTTTTATAGTAATCTCCACTTGTTTTTTTTTCCTTTATTATTATTATTATTATTATTATTATTATATTAATAGATTGTTCGTGACTCCTATATCCTGGTGTGTGCTGCATCATTATTGTGTCCTGTATAGGACTGGGTATCGTTCAAGACTTTTTGACACCAATACCTCGACTTCAGTACTGGTTCCTGAGATTTCTTTGTTACAAATTTTGTAAGATCCATTTTAACAAAAACATAAATACATTACACCATATGGAACATATTGTGAGTTTAATTTTTCATGCCCCTTGGTATGTTTCCACACTCCAAGTTGTTTCCGGGTATCAAAAATTATAAACCTATTTAAAACAAGGAGGTTTAACTTTTCTCTCTTTCAACTCCTTAGTTTTACAGTTTTACATCATAAAATCTAAACCTGTTTACCACAACTCAAAGGTCACGTTCAGAGTTCACAAATGTTAACTCTGAACAAAAAAAAGAAACAAGGTCACGGTCATTTCTTATTTTCTTTTTAGCAAGGTACCTTGAGCAGTGCTCTGTGTTTCACTTCACCAGAGGAGTCTGATCCTCACATCCGGTGAGAATTTGCTCCATCTCTGACTAGTTTGACCCTGCATTTATCAATGTCCATGTTCACTTTTGTTGCAAGTTAATCTGTTCAGTTCACCATTTCCAGCAGTACAGTATGTGTTTTCATGCACAACACAGTCTGTTAATCTCAGTAAATGAAATGCATTAAATTGGAAAGCTTCACATTACCAGACAACTGCCATATTTCCTGAAGCTCTAATTAAATGCAGTAGAGCATTTGATTGAGCTAGCTCTCTCTGGCTGTAAGCTAAAGCTACATTCGAGCAAAATCTAAAGTTACTTGAGAATTCCGGTTTCATTCACTGGCTGCACACCTACAGTAATGTATTAAGATAAAATTTAGTTAAACAAGTTGGCAAAATGTTACTTCAGTAATATGGAGGATCTAGTGGTGGAGATTTTAAAGGTTTTATAGCGTTATTTAACCTTGGCTGATGAGAGGAATATGACTGCGGTCCGTTCCTCTTCCAGTCAAGCATGACGCAACATGCTCTTAAATTTATTCCATACACATTTAGATGTCCCATTAATTTCGCTTTCTTCTGGACAGTGATGTCATTTTTGTGTATGTCGGATTGCATGCTGCTAAAATCATTAAGGATGATAAAACAGAGTCATAATTTTGCTCATGTAGACATTTTTACATCTACTATACAACGCACACCAGACTCAAGCCTTTGCTCCTTAGGTATTGACTTTCAGTATTGAATGATGAGGCATTTTTAGATAAGCATTTCATGTGACTACATCATTCATGTGACAATATGCTGATAAAGAATCATTCTGTTTTGTGACTGTCAGTTCTCTGAAGCAGCACATTAAGCCTTGAAAAGGTATAAAATGCTCAATGCCCTTGTAAGTGTCATGGTTGGATAAAGCAATCACATCATGTCACAACCACTTGCGTGGTGATAGAGGGGTGATGATTTGAACTTGTTGGGGGAGTTGAGATATCATGCTGAATTTAGCAGCGGACTTGAATTTTTTTGTGCAAAAAATATAACTTGTTTGCCGTTTATTTGGGCAACATGGGATATTACTGCAGCTGGCAGGGGGGCAACTCGGAGCAGTAGTTTTTCTGGAGTCTTCGTGACGCTTCCTTCTGTTCATGCATGAAATTCTTGACAGCTGTAATGATGCATTTTTTTTGCGTGAAGAAATACTGCATGTTCAGTAAAATTGAGGCCTTTTATAAGGAATCAAGAAAGCAGGAATATAAGCATCTCGAACAAATTTAATTTGTATTTAAAAAAAAAAGGAGCTACATACTTTTGCACAGGAGTGGATGTAGGTTATGAGGTAGACTGCGATCTATTAGCCTGAACACAACAAGCATATGAGAGCTGGACAGAAGGTTTGGTAGTCCCTGCATTGCAGTCTTTTCTAGTTCATCCCCTCTCTCTCTCTCTCTCTCTCTCTTTCTCTCTCTCTCTTACATACACACATTCTCGCTCTCTCTCTCTATCACTCTCTCTCTCTATCACACTCTCTCTGTCTCTCTTTCTCTCATTGTGTGTGTGTGTGTGAGTATTGACGGCCTGTGCTGGGGCAGAGTAAGATCAGTCATTTTATTATTAATGTAGTTTCATCAAAGAGCCCACATAATTCAGCCCATCTGTTCACACACACACACACACACACACAGAAAAGGATGCCTAAGCATGTGTATCCATACATCTTGCTTAAATGGGTTACAGTTAACCCCACTGTTAAAATCTGTTATAGATATAGAAATACTGTGTGCGTGTTTTGCAGCAGGGGCTGCACTAGAGGCAGGGTGTAGCCAGATGACTTGAGAAGTACAACAATCCACGTACACTCAGTCATACGTGCTTGGAAATAAACTAACCAAATTTGCTTCATTTAGCAAATACTATTATTCCAGAAAAAAAAACAATCTGAGATCTCTCTGTTGTCTAATGATTATCTTTACAGCATTGGTTATGCTCTGTGTGTGTGTACAAGAGGTACTGGGCTGTGGAAGTGTAATATAATGAAATTGTGTGTGTTCTATGTACACGCTTGGCTCTTCCACTAGAGAAATGTCTGTGCATGTGTATTTAACGCTGCAGTATGACTGTGGGTGGGGCTGCAAAGCCAGAGCGAGCACTCACAGAAGATATACAATACAATCTCCCCTTCTTCTGGCTCTCTTCTCTCCTTTCCTGCCATAACACCCAAACAGCTATAAGATGGATAGGTAAACGAGGCAACCAGTCAGCGCTGGTCTCTTTATCGCTTGCTTCTCCACTCATTTGTTTTGTCTAGCCGTGCTTCACCCTTCTGTGTTTCACTAATACCGGCAATCAGAACAAAGGTAGTGGGCTTATATGTTATACAAAAGGAAAGAGAAAAGCTTTTTAAAAGAAGAAAGAACGAGAGAGAGCATATTTGAACAGCAAACTGAACTGAACACTATTCACTAAAGAGAAGAGAAGTACCCAAGTATATGTTCTGCTTACTTTTCTCTCTTTACATTGTAGGTTTGAGTGGTTTGTCTGAAGTCTGGAGATCCTTTTAAAAACACAGCGATGATAGAATGAACTTTAGTAAGGTCACTGGCTATTGAATTAGTTTTTTTTTAATTCAGACTATTACCCAAAAAGGGAAACGTGGCATTTTGCTTCGTTAGCTTGGTTATTGTTGCCGGAAGGAAACCACTTTTACTAGAATGCCTCAGGGGACGGGTAAAATACAGAGATACAGAAAAGACAAAAGGCAGTTTGATTTTTTTGATTAATGTTTGCATTTTTTTCAGGGCGGCTTTTGTTAGCAGAACCTCTCTGAGTAACAGTTTAAAGCCTGAAATAATTACAATCTACTGTATAGTCTCATTCTACACCGTTAGCAAGAGAGGATTAAAAAAAAAAAAAAAAAAAAAAGCAATTACGGTGGTACCCTGGCATACGAATTTAATCCATTTCAGAGGCGAGTTCTTAATACCCCTATCTCACCGATGCGGTTTGACTCATGGTGAGATGTGGTGTTAGGCACTGTGAGCTGCCGCGCTTGCCCGCCAACGTTCCGCTGACGTTCTGCAAAGTTCTGCAAGGTCCGCAAGCTTTCACGAGGACCGCCAAAAAATTGAACATGTTGAATTTTTTAAACATGTTTAACATGTTTAATTTTTCGCGCAGAAAGATGGAAACCTACTCACAGCGGCAAAACCCGCGGTGAATCATGATAAACCGTACTTAAGGCCACGGCGCGAAACCACGTAGGTGAGATAGGGGTATAAGAGGGAATTTGTATAGTGAAACGCATTTTCACATAGGAAATAATTTAAATGCAGCTACCCAAAAATCCATTCCAGCTACCCAAAAATATTACCAATATTAACAATTTATATCACTATAATTATATTTTTGCATATAAAAACAAGTAAAACATTTAAATTGAGTAAAATATAAACTACATAGACCTTAAACCTAACTTAACCTTAATTTATGATTCCCCTTGGCACCGACTGCTCTAAAAACAAATCTGAAAGTGGCTTCCTTTTCTTCTTGCTACCATCCTTGCTAACATTCTTCTCCCATGGTGCTATATCTTCACTAGAAATTGTACAAATGCAAAAAATGCACTACAGAAATATGTGAACTCACTTTTCTTGGCTTTGCGCTGACACAGACAAGTTTTGAATGGCACCAACTTAGCCACTGTTCGTTTCAGCTCGGCTCATATGCTGAAAATGATTTGTATGCCGAGGCAAATTTCTTGCACAATTTTTGTTCTTAAGGCGAAAATTCGTGAGGCAAGTTGTTTGTATGCCGAGGTACTGTACTCATTAAGAACTTATAGCTTGAAGCAAAACTTCAGCTTCAGTGTGCTTTCATATTGCATATTGCCTGTATAACATAAAATTTTGATGTAAAACTCGTACACAGACTCGTTGCCTGGTTATTTTATCTGGCTTTTTCTCCCTTGAAACACTGTCAGTATTTTAGTACACGGTGTGTGATCTTATTTAAGAAATTACACATGGCAGATTTTACTGGGAGAGAAAATAATGCACACCAAAGGGATGTAGCTCTACCCCCACAAAGTACATTGCTTTTTTAGTGTAACCACATGGTCTGGAGTGTGTTATACCACAGTGATTTGCCAATAATTGGTTTCTCTTGCTCTCAAGAAACATGTTTGAGATGTTACTATAGAAACAATGGCATATTGGAACGAGTGTTAAATGGGTAACCTCCTGTCACAGCCGGAACTGGTTTCTGAGTTACTGTTATACGAAAATAATGCATATAGGTCTGACTGAACAGATTTAACTATTAAATCACATTCAGTTCCAGTTAAATATAA
>JAOTRS010000022.1:9168786-9184960 GCA_028565755.1 Dinotopterus cunningtoni
TGTGTGTGTGTGTGTGTGTGTGTGTTTGTGTGTGTGTGTGTGTGTGTGTGTGTGTGTGTGTGTGTGTGTGTGTGTTGGTGTGTGTGTGTGTGTGTGTGTGTTGGTGTGCGTGTTGGTGTGTGTGAAGGAGCACGGTGTCAAAGTACGCTCGCGCGCACACACATAACAACTAACGACAGGCTGATACATAGAGGGAGAGAGAAAATGGATCTTTACCCTCTAATGAGACTTGCTTTTGCTTGTGTTATAAGAAACAGTACACGCGAGCTGTACACACGCACTTACAAACACAAAATAAAATATGTTTTACGTGCACACACATGGTCACAGTGTTCTAGTAAACAGTACACGAGCGCACGGATGTAGAGACCCAGCAGGGGAGATGATTACCCACAATTCCGCAGCACAAGAGAGAGAAAAACCATTGGCTCAGTTGTGATCATGTGAAGCACAGCGTCAAAACAAGAAGCGTATGAGTGATACATGATACTCTGTACTCGTAAACCAAGACTTGCTCGTTTTTCAAATCAAAAGTTATTAAAAATCTTTGCTCGTCTTGCAGAACACTCGCAAAACGCGTTCCTCGCAATCCGAGGTTTCACTGTAATTTGTTTCTACCACACAGGATGCTGTGATACCTGTCAATGTGTGAATAGTTTAGAATGCACCACCTGCAGGAGTATAGAGAAATGGTAATGTTTTATCACCTGAAATGCAAACATATATAAATTTTTTAAATAATTAGAAAAATAACAAAATAATTTATTTTGGAGTCAGTGTATATACACAAATTGCCACTCAAAAGAATTATGTTAAGTAACTAGGTAGATTTATTTCCTCCATCTCTATTCTGTTGCACGTGTGTTTGTATTATGATGCACTCCAACAATAAAATGGTTGTAAGAAATCACTATTAGTCTCAATTGGTTTCAAGTAACCATTTCTCAGGCCATTAATCCAGTCTGTTGTACAGATAACAATGGTAGTTTTTGCAGTATTCAATCATTACAACATTTTAACAGTATAATTATCTGTGGTTGCTTTGGTGTTGTATAAAAGTTGGTAAAAGTAAAAAAAATTTTGTATTGCGCTGTTAACAATTGTCGTTGTCACAAAGCAGCTTTACACAATCAAAACAAAATTATGGAAATTCATATAAAATTTGTGTGAAAAATGTGTATGAATCAAAATTATTAAATAGTCACTATATTTAGTGGAGCTCACTGGATCTAAGCTCATTTGACCGACCACAGTGGTTAAGGCTTTGGACTACTGATTGGAAGGTCTCAGGTTTAATCCCCAGCACCACCAGGTTGCCACTGTTGGGCCCTTGAGCAAGGCCTTTAACCCCAACTGCTCAAATGTATAATGAGATAAAATGTAAATGCTCTGGATAAGGGTGTCTGCCAATTTGAAATCTCATTATTTTTATTGTTACTTGGTGGTAAAAGGAGGTCAGTGCATTCAGCATGCTAAAAAAAGACTTCCGAAATGTATTTATTAAAATATTCTAAAATTTCTCTGCCCCCTCTCTTTTAGGTCCTGATCTGGAGTTTAGTATGCATGATGGTACTATTCGAGACCTGGCCTTCATGGAAGGGCCTGAAAGTGGAGGATCCATCTTAATCAGTGCCGGAGCAGGAGACTGTAACATCTATACTACTGACTGCCAGAGAGGACAGGGGCTTCATGCTCTCAGTGGACACACAGGTACACACACACATACACACACACACATCAACATACCACTTGACTGCAAAATAGCACATACAGATAACCTCTTGCAACATCTACACTGCCAGCTACTTATAGGAGTTGGGCCACATGCACATGCACAATACCAGTAATAAACTCTTCATGCAGCTGCAGGAGCACAGTCCAGTTCTGTTAGGTCATTTCAACTTAGTTGTCCATTGTGCAGTATGTTTTGTAATAAACAAACACAATGTCTCTCCACAGGCCACATACTGTCTCTGTACACGTGGGGAGGCTGGATGATTGCATCTGGTTCACAGGATAAGACCGTGCGTTTCTGGGACCTACGCGTTCCGAGTTGTGTCAGAGTTGTAGGGACAGCTTTCCATGGGTCAGGTGGGTATTCATTAAGCACACAGCAGTTGATATGGAAAAAATATAGAAATTTGGTTTATACTATATATAAAAGTGTTGCAGTATATTTCGCTTGGTCTTGTCATATCCATCAGTCAGTCTTCTTACACCACCATCACTGGTTATTTGTTTTATTTATTTCGTTGTTGTTGTTGGTTTTTTTTTTGCAGAATTCACCAAGTATATACCCAATACACTTGTGCTAGTACCACTGCTTTATGGTTTTATATTTATGACTTTGTATTTTGTATCAAACTCTCGTAAAATAGCAGACTGAAGGAAGTACAAATACATTTTATTAATTTTATTAAAAAGAAAGATATACAGCTTTAAATAAAAAAATATGAATATAATGAATAAGCTTGAGGTGAGAGTGACAAGAAAAGAAAAAAAAACCTCCTTGTTATGACACAAGAAAAAAAAAATAAAATGTTAAAGAGCCAAACTCAAAAGAGATCCCATCCTCATCTGTGATACCAAATAGCATGACTTAAAAAAATCTCTTCTATAACTATAACTGTACTGCTTTAGGGTCGTCAGTGCAATTGTATAACAGGAAATATGTTTTAATTAATATGACGTACACAATCCTGATTGGATGTTTCAGATAATAAGCTATGCAACCTTGCACATGCATACACACTCATACAAGTGCAGTGATCTCTGTGTTGTACAGTATGCTCTATGAGGCAACATATCCTCCCTGATTCAGTCCATGGTAAAGAAGTCACAGTGATGAATGGGAAGTTCAGGTTCAGTAGTGGAGAATGCAGGATTCAAAAACACAGCTGGAGTTATAGAGAAATGCATTTATTAGTTAAAATATTAAATATGTTTTGGAAACATTCTTTGCATTTTGCTGCATGTAGGGTTAATGTTTTCACACTTTAGATAAGGGATTTTGTAGTTATACATGGTTGTCACTGAGATTTTTTTCATATAACATGGTGATTGGATCATATCAAACACCATATTGTGTATCATCTCATTCATAATGAGTAATAATTTAAATAAATTTGTTGCCATATTAAAGATGAGTATTAGACATCAAAATATGATATAGGAATTTAGCTTTTCCACTTTATTTGGAAACCTACTTTATTTTAATCTATGTTGTTCTGTGTGTGTGTGTGTGTGTGTGTGTGTGTGTGTGTGTGTGTGTGTGTGTGTGTGTGTTTCTGCACATAGGAAGCCCAGTAGCCTCAGTGGCTGTGGATCCAAGCGGGCGTCTGTTAGCTACAGGCCAGGAGGACAGTGCCTGTATGCTGTATGACATCAGAGGCGGAAGGATGGTGCAGACGTACCGCCCTCACTCAAGTGATGTGCGTTCAGTACGCTTCTCCCCTGGAGCACACTACCTGCTCACTGGCTCCTACGACACAAAAGTTATCACCACAGACCTACAAGGTAACAAGCTGCTGTTCCTACAGTACATGCAACACAAATAACAGCAACATTTATAACTTTAGCTTCGCCCTACCTAAGGCTTTAAACCAGAATCTTCTTAGCACTTAGAACTTTAGCCGAAACCCAACCGGTATTTCCAGCTTTATCTCTCAAAAACCAGTCCAGTATACAGAATTTTATCAGATCATTCTAACCCAGGACTCACAGCTGAATACTTACTGATTTTACTGTAAAAAAAAAAAAGCATTGAAATTTATATTAATTGTGTATATGAAATTTACAGTTGCAGGCAAGATTAGTGCAATTTGTGTTGCATTGAAAGTGAAAATTAGCTCAGTTTCTTGGACAAGGAAAAGACTGCCCAGCCAAAATAATTCGCTGGTTGGATTTAACTAAGCAAATACTTAGGAGCCTCTGATTGGATAATTACTGCAGTAATTGACGTTTAAATCCTATTTAACTTTATCTCATCATCACCGTCGTCTGTACGGCTTAATCCTGTATACAGGGCCGTGGGGGGCCTGGAGCCTATCCCAGGAGACTTAGGACACGAGGCGGGGTACACCCTGGACAGGGTGCCAATCCATCGCAGGATACACACACCTTTACACGCTCAATCACACACTACAGGCAATTTGGGAACGCCAGTTAGCCTAATCTGCATGTCTTTGGACTGTGGGAGAAAACCGGAGTACCCGCAGGAAACTCAGCATGCAAATTCCATGCACACAGAGGCAGAAATCGAACCCAGACCCTGGAGGTGCAAGGCGATAGTGCTAACCACTAAGCCACCGTGCCGCCCTTATTTAAATCTTGTTTAACTTATTCACTGATTCCTTATGTCTTAAACAAGTCAAAAGACATATTCCAGAGTCATGCAAAATATGTTACTGTTTCTTTCAGAAGGGTCAAAATTCATCAAGCAAAGAAAACAACTAAGGAGACTGCTGAAATTACTCAAATTGAGATATTGAGTTATAAAAGCTTAGGTATAAACATACGGTTGTCTAAAAAAGCTGTGAGGTAGTGAAACTTAAATGGTCCAGAGTAAAGACTGAGTGCTATTTGAGAAAGTCTTTAGAAGGGATTTTTCTCCCTTTTCACATTTGGAGGTAATCCGAAAGTAAAATATTAAGGTTTTACGTGTACTTGTGATGCGTGTAAGAGAGAAACACACATTTTATACATTTGATATTTATCAAATATCAAATGTATAAATATTTCACACATTTAATACATTTGAATATTATAACATTTATTGTAACAGTTAAACAGGAACATTCAGTTTAGTTTTCCATTGTAATTTGTGTGTGTGTGTGTGTGTAGGAGACCTGACGAAGCCGCTGCCATTGACAACAGTAGGCGAGCACAGTGATAAAGTAATTCAGTGCAGGTGGCACCCGCAGGACCTCTCCTTCCTCTCCTCGTCTGCCGATCGCACAGTCACCCTCTGGACACACAACACATAGAGCCTTCTCTCACCGCACAACTCCCTCTACTGTTAAAGTGCTCCAGTTGGATGAAACTGTAAATACTGTGTGTGCGCATGTGGTGTGTGTGTGTGTGTGAGTGCGTGTGCACGCATGTGTCTGTATTTATTACTTTGTTTTTGCTCTGTGACAGCCGCTATTCCGTGCCTCTACTTTCTCAATGTGGTGTAAATAGTATCAGTTCCATCATTTTCTCACAAGCTCCATGGTTCCAGGTGTTTTTAGCATTTCCTGTCTGCTAAATAATATATGCTGCTTTATTAATAAAAAACAGAGCAAAACAAATAAATTGGTCAAAGTCGCACATGTACAGAGCACTACATAAGTCACATGAAAGTAGCGTCATTTTCTAAAATGCAAAGATGGACACGTAACATGTTTTATTATGAAATATAGGCGATGAAAAAGTCAGCACTAAAGTTTGACTAAAGTCAGAGTTTCACAAGTTTGTCTCCCATATCTGCGGTGCCAATATCAAAGCAAATATCTCCTGCTGGACCAATGATAATAATAGCTGAACAACGTTGTGGTTAAATAATGTTATGCACATCTCATTCTGGAACTCGAAGCTGGAGATCTGACTCTTAGATCATCTGCGCTGTCATTTGGCTCCCATTAAATCACATTTGGCCAGATAGGGATGTGGAAATTATGGGATACCTTTTTTATAGTGCATATCAAACCAGCATTAAAAAGTTAATAAATAAGTCTCAATTTAAAAAAGACAGATGCTGTCTGATATTTTCAGACGTAGGGTGAGTAAAAAAGGTGAACAAATATTTACAGTATGTGCGAGATGGTTAGTGGAGTGATACAAGCAAGATAAGAAAGGGTGAGAAAATGGTGAAGAGATGAACAGCACAGATGGAGGACAAACTTTGTAAATGAAGCTGAGAACTCTGAGAATGATGTCCCATCATGTCTTAATGCACAGTTCCCAGTGATGCAGCGTATAAACGAAGATCAGACTGTTCTTCAGGCCAAATCTTACCGCTGGAATAAGAGCAGCCTGTCCACATCAATGACCATTTTAATATTCAAATATTTGTTTTTGTGGAGTTTTCCTGTTTTAAGACCAAATCTATTAACTCTTTCTGTCCCATTTTTTTTTTATATATAAAAGTGACGCAATTTAAAGTGTGCAAAGACACATGCCGCAGATCCTTGTGTTCTGTCTCAACCTTGTGAATAGATGTTTCTGTGTGCTGTGTATTTCATATGGTGCCTTGGTTTATACTGTAGATCACTTACTGCTTAAAGCTTTAGGATTACTCAGTCATTCCAGGCAGCCTGGTATTTAAAACTAACCTCATCATTTCGTACTTTTATGCTTCAATCAGTTATTTTTTGTGAAATGTCCTTACAGTCTGGACAGCTCTGCATGAACAAAAAAAAACAGTTGTTTTAAATGATGCATTCATTCCTTTATCTTCAGTAATCACTTTATAATGGTCAGGGTGGTGATGGGGCTTATTTCTGGAGCACAGTGGTACATTGGAGAGAATCTACCTTGGATGGGACACCAGTCCATTGCATGGCATCATGTACAGTACATACATACACACAGACACATGGGGCAATTTAGCATAGCTTATTTGCTAATCCTACTGGCATGTTTTTGGAAGTTGGGAGGAAACCCACAAGGACATGGGGAGAACTGCTGCATCAATGTGCTGCCCTAAATAATTACATTTACTATTACTATTATTATCACTACTACTACTAATAATAATGCGGTGGTATGATGGTGCAGGATAAATCAGTGAGGATTACCTGCACCAAGAAATTAAACCGACCCCAATTTTAAAGGAAACAGAGGTGTAAAGAAGGCGACCATCCTCCCATTGACTGCACTGCACTCACACAGTGTTTTGCTGCTGTGTACTGTATGTTAAATAGAAAACTGCCTTCAGGAAAAGGTTATGTACATTTCGTGTTCAGCGGTGTTGATCGTCATGCACTATACTGTTCTCTTCTGTATGAATGTAAATCCTGTGAGTGTTTTCTTCCTATTGATCGACATGCAGCGCTTTTGCCTGAAAGATCAACATCTGTGTGCATCTTGCGAATGCCTATAAAAATCACTGTTTTCTCTACCAGGATGATGAAGATACAGTTTAAGTTTAATCCCAAAAATGTTGATGTACTGATTTATTTATTTATTTTTACGATGCTACATTAACATATTAACATTCGTTTTAGCATTTCTGTTTATGAGCCTTGATGGAACTTGTCATTGATAGAATCATATTATGCAAGTATTTATTAATTCTGTTTTTTTTTGTTTTTTTTTTTAATTTTGAAACTAATGTCATACATATTTTATGGAGAACAAGTGTCTGCTGCTGTAGTCGAAATAAAAGACTTCTTTGTCACTTTTCTGTGTCTCATACCTCTTACTAGTCTTAGCAGTATTAATATACTGTATAAGCATTTTGTGAACCCAAAAGTATCACTTTAAGAGAATATAATAATTAGGCATATAATAAATATCACACAAGGGGTGTTGTACTGAATATCAGTATGGCTTTGATATCTTCATGCCTATGACCACATCGTATCCGTGCTGATATTCAGTACAGCAGCACTCTCTTTCATGTGATACTGTTTTTATACAACAGTCTGCCACCAGATACAGTACCCTTCCTTAACTAGCTTTAAGCTGGAGACTGACAGTGTAGAGTAATTAACAGAAGTGAAAGAAGTTTTAAATTCTTACTTGTACTTTGTAGCTAAAAGGTATAAACCGTGGAGGTGATATACAGTACAGTCCTGAGAAACTTGCAAGATTTTGTTTAGATTAAAATATCAGCTAATGTTGAATCCCTGAATTAGCTGAATATCAGCTAATGTTAAATGTTGTATCAGCTGGGGTCGAATCCTAAACGACTTTAAATGGAAAGTTTGCTTGCTAGGCTGTGTGATCCCGATCCCCACACCAAGAGATGCTTTGGTTCAGGTTTTAGACCATGATTTGGGGTTCAGTTTTGTGTTAGAAGCTAGTTAGCTTTGTAGCAAAGTGTTGTTTAAGATAACACGATGTTATCTGAAGTGTTTCTTGCTGAAAGTACTTCCATGTCTGGTTTTTGTATGCGTGTTTTGGCAGGCAGCTGCTCTCCCTGCTTTCTAGTCCTGCATACTTTCACCCATGCTAATGACAGGAAAAAGGAGTGATTAACCTACTGTGAACCGGAGATTCATATTTTTCTATCTGTAAGGGAATGACATGAGCTTTGTTTACTATGAAAAAGGTGTATTTTATTCAATAATATGGAAAAATAATCACACAATAAAAAATCTCGTGTAAAATAAGATTAGGGAATAAGACAAATATGAATAATAAAAATTTAGATTTTTATACACATTTAAAAGATGAATGAAATTATGAAATTCACAAGAACAAGTAAAAGACCCAATATAAACACAATAATACTAAATAGGCTTTTATAACAGGAGTAAGCTAGATACAGTAATCAGGTGAGTAGGCAACATTCACGCTATGACACATCCACGATGAATACTGCACATTCGTTCACTGATTATCCATTATATTTGTGGACATGAGAGAGAAGAGACTGACTCATAGTGTGATATCTACGTTTACATCTGTGGCAATAAATACAAAATGGCGTTTTTGTACTGTTAAAGAAAGTGAATTCATTTAGCATTTCAGTGGTAACCAGAACTTCCTACAAAAAGGAATTTTAGTTGAATTGTTTGCTTCAGTCATTCGGTCCTTCCTTCATCTCCAGTAAGTGCTGTATTCTAAATGGGACAGCGGTGGGAAAATTCACCCACCAAGAACTGCCTGTCCATCACAGGGTGTTATTGTTTCTTGAAACCAATTACTTGCTAAATTTTAAATCCTTTACCCTACTTATCAAATTTGTCACTTAAGACAATTTAATGGAAGGACAGATTTTAAAATTCCATTTAAACAATATGCGTCAGGAAACACCTCACTGATTAATATCTACTGTATATAATGCGTATGAATTAAATCTCACAGATACAATTTGGTATGTTTCATTTGCATCTTTCATTTAGATCGAACAAAAAGGGTACCAATAATGGCTAATGGCAATGTTAGCCCACCAATCTGGAGAGAAAAAGTAATGGCACACTGTAATGTATGCGTAGCTTCAGTAAATTTTATAAATAAGCTTCTACAGTAGTGTATTTTCAATGTTTTAAATAAACATGGGCATTTTTTTTTATTATTATTCAGTTGACGCTGTCCTGGTTATGGAATTGTAAAAGTACAAATCGCTCACAGAAACAACTTGAAAACAAATGGCTTTCCACACATTTTCTGAACTGTTGGTTCGGTCTCCGTTTTTTTTTCTTCTTTTGTATAAAAATATAAAAAATGGTTTCAAACGCCATGTTCTAAGTTCAGATACAAATGTGGAAAAAGCGCTCTTCTACTTTGCAGGGGCAAATATGTGATGTAGGACAAAGGGGACTGTACAGATAGAAAAGGTTCAATTGTTCCCCTATGGAACATCCCCACGTTTATGAGATTGTGTGCTCGCTCACACAGACATAAAAAGTAGCAAACAATATAGGTTTTATGGAAGTGAGGCCTTCACCTCTTCTGCTTTTTTTTTTTTAGTACATCTTGAGTACCAAGCATGACAAAGCATTTCAAAATTGTTGTTTTGTTTTTTTCTTCTTTTTTCCAGTAACACTTTATATAAAGCCTGGATGTACTGTATAAAGCTTTATGACTGTACTTTGTTATTTCTAATTTTGGTAAAAGTAATGCTTTGTAATGACATTTAAACAGCATCAATATGATTAATATGCCTATGTACATGGTGTGTAGCAGCTTTAAAGTTGTAATATAAATAAAAGAAATCATTATATCATTTTGTTTAATTCTTCTTAACAGATGCATTATATACACCAATCAGCCATGACACTAGGTGAATTGAACATCAGTGATCACCAGCTATATACCAGTAAACTGGTGACCAGGATCATGTGCACCCACGGCTCACCCATGCCAATGGGGACCAAAAGCCAACTTGTCAAGGCCAATCCCACAGAAAAGCCAATGCAGCAGAGAATGCTGAAAAAAGTCAATGCTGGCTATAATAGAAAGGCACCGGAACACCCAGTGCACCACAGCCTGTTGTACACGGGGCCCAGGAGGCAAAAAGCCCAAGGCCTCCCACCCAGCCTCCAAACTCCCCAGATCCCACTCAGATTGAACATCCACGGGATGCAGCAGACAAACAAGTCCAATCTACAGAGGCTCCACCCAACATCCCACAGCACCCAAAGGATCTGCTGTCAATGTGCTGGTGGTGCTGGTCCCAGACACCACATCACATGCCAGAATCCGCTGCGGAGCCACGCCCCAAGCCCAAAACCAAGGTGGTTTTAATGTTCAGAATGGGTTTAATGTTACAGCTGATCAGTATACACAGCAAACAGTTATTCAAGGCAGTAATTCTCTGAACCACAGTGCATTATTATGAATTATGTCATTTATATTACAACTTCTTCAAGTCACTAATAAAGTATATAATTAATTTCCTTAAAGCTTTATGAGGTATTGTAGTGAGTTATACATTTTCTAATGCACTGGTACCAAAATTGCAAAAAGTGCAGTCATAAAGGTTTATGAATATCAGGCTTACAGGATTTCTCTGCCTTTTGTCTTCCAGAACAAAACGAAACTAAGCTGCTGCTCAAACACATGTGCAGTGTCGTCTCAAAAGTTCGTTGTAATTCAGTGTTTGCAGTCCCAGACGATGAGTACCGCTCAGCTGTATTCGATTTTTTTTTCTTTTTTTTTTTTTTGCTCAACACTACACAAATCCCTTCACAAAAGGGCAGTGCAAATGCTCTTATTAATGCATTCATATAGCTGGAATAAGCTGGTCTTCAGATGAAATTTGGACCAAATCTATCACACTTGGTCTAAATACCAAGAAACCCACCAATAGAAGTTTTTATAAAATGCAATTTTTGCAATAGCTGCCAGTTATTGATATACTGCTAAGACAAAATGACTATAAATTATGCAGACTTTCATCAGCATTTTATGGGCTACCAACAACAGTGGAATGAGTCGCTCTTTTGCTACAAGCAAAAATCTAACCGTCGGATATTTCAGATCTGATGACATTCAACTACTTTTGCAGGTATGACACTAATGAGGCTTTGCACTTTAGAGCATACACTTTACACACATACGCTGTCCTTCATATTATCCAATGGCACAGACTGGGTTAATTGAAGCTGGAGACGTTTCCCAACATCTTCTGGTGCCATCTGCAGATTCCCGACAGAAAAAAGTCGGGTTGGGTCCCCTTTACATGGACAAACCTATTGCTTCTTCTCAGCTATCCTGCTTGTTATAGTAGGGCAGGTATCAACTTCAGGAAACAATCCTTGTTTCTGTTGACGATTCTTTTGTGTGTATATTTACATATGATAGGAAAAGTGAAGGGAAAAAGAGAGGAGAGAATATACTGTATAGAAGTAATGAGCATGTCCCTCCAGCCTTTTAATATGTTCTCTTTGTATTTTATATTTAATCTTGGTTTGGCACTATAGTAATGGCACAAGATGAAGACAAATTGTATATGTGTGTGTGTATGTGTGTGTGTGTGTGTGCATGTGTGAGAGAGAGAGAATGAGATAGCTACACTAATCTGTGACTCTAACATTTGATTAACCACCATTTAAAGTCCTCAGTGAAGTACAGAATGTATGTGTGTGGGTGTGTGTATTACTGTCCTGGTACACTCTCATACATGTGTCTGCATCCTCTGGGTGTGTCTCTGAGAGTATTCTGTAGGTGGAGACGAATAGGAGAAGCGAGTCGAGCTCCCATACTTTCCCAGTCCAGCATCTGGCCCGACCCCTTGACTCGGCCCCACTCCCTGTCCTGTTGGGTACATCTCATACGCTGGTCCTTCCTCAAGCGGCGGAGCAAAACCAAGCCTGTACTGAGCGTATTGCGCCGTGGGTTGGTATCCATACGTGTCGTAAGTGAGCGGGTTGGTTGATTCCAGCAGACCACATTCTCTGGAATAATCCGTGGTCTGAAGCGCTGCTTTCGGTGGACCCTGGCTTTGTTTGGTCCTGGCGATGGTGCTGAAGTGGGCATAGGTGTTGTGAGTAATCCGGGATGGTGGGCGCGGTTCATAGCGGCCGATGGGAGCGGGATTAATACCTGGTGCCGGGCCTGCTGCAGAGGTAGAGGCTGCGGCTGGATTTTGTGGGCGGAATTCCTGGTAGCGTGCCGTGGTGCGCCCTTCTTCGTGGGTCGTCGCTCGTACGTTGTAATAGCCGTTTGTTGGATCCTGAAAAAGCATGAGGATGCAACATTATCGCATAGTGCATATGGATTACAATTAATTTTGTTGTGTCTCTGAGAGTATTCTGTAGGTGGAGTTTTTAGGGGAAAAAAAACTATTTGTTCTCAGTGATTCGATCAGTTTCCCATGCGCTTTTCCTGGACAGCTACCCAAAAATATACTCTTTGGGAAAAAATGGTTAAAACAAAAACCTTATCATGCTCTTCAGTTTGTCCCTCTGGAGGAAGTATGTAATCCCCTACAACAAATGGCTTCTTATATCACAAAGTGTCAAAGTAGAAATGCTTTAGGAAATAAATACTCCCTAAAATATTTGTTGAGGAACATTTATCTTTTTCCTGGCCTGACCTAAATTTTAAATGTAATTTTTCTAATTTTTTTAAATGCACAAAAAGAAGGAAACAGAACCTCATAATCATGCTTAACTGCAATTTCCATGTGACATCCTGCAGTCACTCCTAAGTTTTCTCAGCTTCAAAATTAACCCAAAGTTTTAGAATAGTTTTTTTTTTTTTTTATAGGGTTATCACTTAAGGAGTGACCTGACTAACAAGACTTACACTAGCAATATATAATAACTAATAATTGTTGTAACGATATCCATAATGAACCAATGAGACAATCCTTATATTAACATGTATAATACAATATAGCTTTACAATGCATGTTGAATATTTTTCAATCCTTAAATATGATAAATCTGCCTATTAGATATAAAGTATAATGCGGAGGTCAGGTGTAGCTCAGTGGTTAAGGAATTGGACTACGATTTGGTAGTTCAAATCCCACAACCACCAAGTTCCCTCTGTTGGGCCCTTGAGCAAGGCCCTTAACCCTTAACCGCTCAGATGTATAATAAGATAAGAATATAAGTCACTCTGGATAAGGGCATCTGCCAAATGCCTAAATGTAAATAATGCAGCTGATAATCCTGAGCTAGTGCACTGAAATGTTAACATCTAATGTTTGATTTGGGCTGGACCTGTCTTTGTAAGATGGAAGATCTCCAGGACTAGAGATATTCCAATGAGATTACCATTAGGTACACTCCCCTCCAAAAGTATTGGAACTGCAGGGCAATTTCTTTAGTTTTTGCTACATACCGGAGATGTCCGAGTTTGAGATCAGAAGATTAGAATGTTGATATTCGTTTTCTGATAACTTGCGTTACGAGTACTCGCTCCTCACCTTCAGCTCGTACTCCTCCTTTGTCTCCAGTGTTTCACTGCGTGTCTCCTGCTTCAGTTCTGTGTCCTCCTTGAAAGGCTGAGTGGAGGGAGAGAGGGAGACAGAGGGAAGAAACTAAACCATCAAAACACCACAAAACAAACACACACAAAGGAGAGAGGAGAGGGAGAGAAAGAGGGAGGGAAGAGGAAAACACCACATCAGGTTGATCAGCAGAAGAAAAGGAAAGGAAGAAAAAGTGCTATGGAGGAATGGACTGCAAATGGATTATGGATGCAACACTGGCTTTTTTTTTTTTTTAAGCAATATTTATTATTTTAAAGTATCCAGTATGTCTTTTTATCTCATTTATTAAATTTATATTTAGTAGAGTAGACTAGATCTGAGATAAAGTAATTACCTTTTTTCAAATCTTACTTTTATTTTGCTTTCTAGTTCAAGTTTCCCTGGTTTCCTTTTATTTTTTCTTGGTTTTAGCCTGTTAATGTGAAGCAGAAAATAATGTTTTTCTGTAAAAACCTAAAACGAACAGACATGATGGGCATTGTAACCATTATAAAATCTCAATTATCTAGATAAGGCTTAAAAATAAGTTGCATATCTGATGATATCTGTGGATACAAGACTACGTTTGTTTTGTTACATTTCATCCCTACTTGTAATTCTGGATTAATTAAAGACTATATGAGCTAGGCAATAAGTACACTTTGGTCGGTACCGCATTCAAAAGTGTCGGGTCAAAAGCACTCTTTCACTCACTCATTCTTTATAGTTCTTATCCTGTTTATGGTCATGAGAGGCCCGAAGACTATCCCAGGGGACTCAGGGCACGGGGCAGGGTACACCCCGGATGGAATACCAATCAATCATTCACACGCTGCGGGTACTGTGCCAGTTTGCCCACTCTGCATATGTCTTTGGGCGATGGAAAGCCTCTGGGACAACGCAAACCCATTCACACAAACCCGAAGGCAGGACTTGAAACCTCAACCCTGGAGGTAGGAGGCAACAGAGGTAACTGCCAGATCAAAAACAATATTTTTAAATGTATATACTTACCCATATATAGTGGGTGCCTTCCTGATTTTTTTTATTTTAATTCTAATATTACAGGATAACGTAAGTTAATACAAAATGCAGTGTTTCGGCTCAAAAATTACTCCAAGAGCACAACGACGACTCATCCAGGGGCTCATAAAAGAATATAAAAAACTGCAGTCATCACTCGCCTCAGTTGAGGTCAGTGTTCATGATTCAACAATGAGAAAGAGACTGGGGAAAAAATGGCATCCATGGAAGAGTTCCTAAGTGAAAGCCACTGGTGACCAAAAAGAACACAAAGCCTCGACTCACATTTGCTAAAAAACATCTTAATTATCTCCAGGACTTTTGGGCAAATATTCTATGGACTGATTTAGACAAAAGTTGAACTTTTTGGTAGGTGTGAGTCCCGTTACATCCCATTGGCATCTGGGCCAAGATTCCTCCAAGCGATGTGAAAGACTTTTTGCCAGTTATCGCAAATGTTTGATTGCAGTTGTTGCCACCAAGGTGGCACAGCCAGTTATAGCCAGGTATAGGGGCAATTACTTTTTCACATAGAGCCAGGCAGATTTGGGCAGATTTTTCTCTTAATAAATTATTTAAAAACTGCATTTTGTATTCACTTGGGTAATCTTTGTGTATTATAAAAATCTGTCTCATCATATAAATCATTTAAGTGTGACAACTATGCAAAAAAAAATAAAAATCAGAACCTTTTCACGGCACTGTAATTATGGTTCTACATTACCATGCCATAAAACTATAACAACTATTTTTATCGGCTTCTCAGCTAGTTGAGGCTGGATACTGCAGTTAGAGTATGATACTACTCTATTTGTTTCTCCTATCTGAAAAGATATTAAAGGTGACTGAGATATTTTTTAGTGAGACAGTGAGATCTACCCTGCGTTCCGACACTGTCGTTCCACCATCCTGACTGGCATTAAATAGTATTTGATAGCAAATGGTGTGTTTGTTAAGCAAAGCATTAGAGGCTGAAGAGTACTGAAGGCAACACAACACAAAGGCAAAATTCATATACAGGAGTTGATGATGGTCTGTTGAACACTGAACTGGAACGCAGCGTTTTGGTTCTGTTTCTACCACACTCACAGAGTACAGTGACATTACCATGCGAGATGCTGTAGAGACACTTGCTGTGTCTTCCTCTAGGCTTGGTGTCTCCTTGTTGACTGTCTCCACTTTAATGTCAGGCTTCAGTGCAACACCTCGACGACCTGCAAACCAAACCAACAGAGAAACTGATTAAAAGGTCTTCCTTACTGCTTTGTAATAATAATAATAATAATAATAATAATAATAATAAACAGTTCTTGGGAATTACGGTGTGTATATATATTGTGACCATGTGTGTGTGCGTAAAGCATTTTTTATTTTATTTTGTGTACTAGTGTAGGTACTGTTCTGTAGTAACTGTACTGCAACTACGGCCCCCGTGAAAAAAAAGTTTAATAAGGCTGTAGCAGTGCGGGAGATGAATCTGTTTAAGAACAATGCAATGTCTTGTATGATCTCCATTGGCTCCCAGTTGCCTACCGTATCAAATTCAAAATTCTTCTCCTTGTTTTTAAATCTATA
>JAOTRS010000022.1:9222577-9237456 GCA_028565755.1 Dinotopterus cunningtoni
TTCATGAATGTTTTTTGTGACAAAGAAGTATCTGTTCCAATCACTCTATCAGAGAAAAATCAGAGTTGTAGAAATAACGGGGAACTCAAGAGAGCCATGATATTATGTTCTTTACAAGTGTATGTAAACTTCTGAAAACAACTGTAGTTAATAATGTCAATTATTCTACATTTTCAGAAATCCTTAAGGATCCTTTGGCTGACCATCAGGGAAAATCTATAAAGGTTCTATGTAGAACAACAAACCACAGAATTGCATCAGTAATTTTTTATCATCCAGCGATCAAACCAACATACTGTACAATGCCATAGTCATTAAATCACAAAATGTATTACAAATCAGAGTTTTTCAGAATTTGCAATAATGATACTAAATTTTGTGTATCATTGTAAAAATTATAGTTTGATTACATAGAGTCTCCCACTAAACATTCTATTCATGTCAATTAGACTAGCTATTATTTTTGATAAGAACAGTCTACTTTTTAATCAACTAAACACTTTTCCTAATATCAGGATGTAAAAAGTAAGCTCACGCTGAGTCCCCCCTTAAGCAACGTCAGTATACATTAGCTAATATTACCTACAGTAAAGATTGGATACTGTGGCTGTAGCAGAATATGAGACCTAAAAAAGGATTGCTAAACCATAATCAAGATTCAACATTTGTCATTCTTTTTCAAACCTTGTTCAGTGATTATTTTGCATTTATAATTCATAATATATGAATTTTACTTTAAACACATATTAGGGGCATTGGCGGCTCAGTGGTAGGTTTCTCACCCAGTGCTGGGGACGTTACTTTTCATCATGATTCACCGCGAGTTTTGGCACTGTGATTACGTTTCCACGCATTGGTCCTCGTGGAAGCTCGCAGACCTTGCAGAACTTCGCGAAATGTCGCTTCTCACACCGCTTCTCACCGTGAGTCAAACCGCATAGGTAAGATAAGAGTATAACATCAGGAATAGGAGGGGGGGGGACTTTCACACACACACTAAGGGAATCACTGCTGTCTGGCTCACGGATTACATAATCCGGATTACATAAATAACATTACATTTTTGAAAATATAACTAAATAACTGAGTACTTAAATAGCGGACCTAACGCATTGGATTACTCATTACATCAAAAAAGTAATCCAAGTACTACTTTGTAACGCGTTACACCCAACACTGTTCTCGCCTACCATGCGGAAGGCTCAGGGTCGATTGCCAACCAATGCCCAAACCCCAGCCACTAGATGCAGTGCCAGACCCAAGCCCGAATAAAAGCAGGAGGGTTGCGTCAGGAGGGGCATCCGGCATAAAACTTATAATTAAAGTATAATTTGATCACAATTATAGTCATTGATTAATCACAATTTTAAAATAATCAAATTTACTTGTATTATAAACATGCAATGGTGGAATAAGAAAATGAATGACAAACTGGATGGAGGAAACAGATTATGCAGTCTTAAAATATCCCAAACATTAACATTTAACAAATTTAAAATGATAATCTTGAGAATGGGACGAGCACTGCATGCAGGAGCTGGGAGTATGGGGCTTTGGCAACCCACCAACTGCATGATCCTCTGATTTGATTTGAATACTTTAATTCAAACACGAACATGAAACTATAAAACATTTGGTTTTATCTTATGTGCTTTTAAAACTTGCTGTTCAGGACACCTGGTGATGTTTCCTTAGTCATCTTTTTATCTGCGGTAAACGTGCCATTATCACACTTAGCCGGGTAACTGCGCGGTGATTATGGAAAGCCACTAGTGTCAAACTTGGTCATATGATTAATTTATGTTAAAAAAAAAAAAAGGAATGTGTTAAAATTCTGGATTAATTTCTGGAATAATTTTATGTTACGTGTTAATATTTATAAACGTGTTAACATTTTTATATTGTGTGTGTTTCCCACACATAGAGTATATTTGGGCAGGGAGCCCAAATATATTGACGGTCGTCCAAATATATTTGCCAATCCTTTTTTAAAAATCTGTCCATCTGCAATTGATTAACTAGTAGCGAACAGTTCGTGGTCGCGCTGGCAGTATAAACAGGCACAGGAGCAGTAGCGCAAGCATGGTGTACTGAGACAGTAAATGCAGTGGATGCTGGCTGCCGTAAAAAAGGTTAGAAAGGCCGTAGTGACGGTCACACAGGCAGTTCTGCACAGTGAACAAACTCTTCAAATAAAAAATTAAAAAAACACAAAAGGATTAGGTCTTAAAACTAAAACAACACGAATCCGCTTATGCAGAAGTCCTGCCAGTATGTTAACGAGGAGACTTCAGACATTGTGCATTTGGGTTTTGATCTGATATGTCATATGAAACCAAAGTTATCATTACTTTTAAAACATGTACAGTAAATTGTACTGCTCCCAGAATATGGGAATAACGTCGCAAAAATGCAAAACTAAAAATGTGCATATTATTATTATTATTATGTCACAGAAACAACCAAAAAACAATCATAAAAACACATGAATCTCTGGTATTTGACCAATTTTTAATTAATTTTTAATATTTCAATTAAAATTTTATTTGTATAGCACTTTTATATTCGTGCATGTCAAAAAATCAGTTTGAGATGACAGCCACCAGACTGTGGTCACTGTGGTCAAAAAGGCATGTAACATAGTCAACAACAATACTTAGGTACTAAGGGGCCTAAAGTGCGCCAAGAAAATATCCCCACACCATTACAGCAACCGCCATCAGCTTTAACCATTGACATAAGGCAGGATGGATCCATGCTTTCATGTTGTTTCTGGTTGTAATGAGATTTTATTTGAGTTACTGTTGCCTTGAACCTGTCTGGCCTTTTTCCTCTGACCTCTGGAATCAACAAGGCATTTTCACCCAGACATCTGCTGCTCATTGTATGTTTTCTCTTTTTCAGACCATTCTCTGTAACCCTAGAGATGATCGTACATGAAAATTCCCAGTAGATCAGCAGTTTTGGAAATACTCGGGCCAGCCCATCTGGCACCAACAACCATACCACATTCAAAGTCACTTAAATCACCTTTGTTCCCCATTCTGATGCTAAATTTGAACTTCAGCAGATCGTCTTTACCGTGTCCACATTCCTACAGTAAATGCATTGAGTTGCTACCACGTGATGGCTGATTAGATATTAGACACGTAATTAAGTGGTCAGTGTGTGTGTGTGTGTGTGTGTGTGTGTGTGTGTGTGCAGACAAAAAAATAAAATAAAATGAGAGAGAATGAAAGCGACAGACACATGAAGAGAGACAGCAGAAATGCATACACAGATGCAATCAGACAGCCTCTTCAGATAGAGGTGTGGACACACACAAATACATTCATCGCAATACAAAGAAGGAGCAAGCAGGTAGCATGGCGGAGAGCTATCGCCATGGTAACACAGAAATGAGTGAACAAGAAAGCAAGCTGAGAGAGAAAGAAAGAGAGAGGAACCATGCCATCACCATGGTAACTAAAAAGAGGGATCATGAGAGGCAGAGTGTCGGGGCTAAAAACACAAAAGGCACATTAAGACAGAGGCAACTCGTATCTCTCATTATCATACACCTCTTTATTTCCCTCTTACCCCATTTCTCTCACTCTCTCACTTTCACTTTATCCTCGTTCTTCTCCCATCTACTTATCACAATATTGTCCATTACCCCCTGTCTCTCTGTCTTGCTCTCTCTCTCTCTCTCTCTCTCTCACACACCTATTTTTCCAAACAGCGCTGCAGCCTTTACAAATCTAATATCTGTGTGTGTGAGTTCCAAGTGCTACTATTCTCTTTAAGGAGGTAGACTGCTTTCAAAAGATTAAATATGGCTTACGCTAAACAGGACAGTTTCAAAAATAACACATTTTTTGGGAGGTCTTTATACAATTAAGGTATTTGAAAAGCAAATTAACAAGGTACAAAGATCTGCAATTAAGTAGCGGGAACTACTGGAACCCCAGCCTTTATGACCCTTTAACCCCCTTCATGATTTACTTCGATCAATCTAAGGGTTGAAATCAGGAAAAAAGCCAACCACAAAACATTCCTGATTTAGTGCCATAAAGGTTTTCTAAAGATAAGGGTGCATTACAACAAAAACTGATCTGTGTAAGAAGATATCAACCTTCCCTAGAGGTTATCAATCCTAACACTCATTCAAGCACTAACCTAGTAATTTCTTGAAACTATAACACCTTACATTTACAACCCAGTCTGATCGCAATCTGCTCCTGATGTATCTTGAAAGACACGAAACTCAGCAGAAATGTAAAGCTGCAGACGTAACTAGCCCTTACATCAGTGTCATTTAGAGAGATACAATCGATGAAGAGAGATTTGCAGAGGGAACAGTTTAGCTATATAAAAATATAACCAAGATGAGCTGAACACAGTTGGCTAAGGCCATGCTAGAAAACAAATCATCAGTTATCATTGTTGTATAAAATGCATTACAGCCTGTTTGAGGCATTAATAACAGCCTGATTCTGGAAATGTCGAGTACTTCAGCACCCCACTTTTCACAGTTCCTTTTTACCTCATGCTACCCCATCTTTAGATGAGTCCTACATTTCTGTATGATTCCACCCAATCCGCCGCCTCTGCTGCATTGCTATGGCAACCGTCTCTGCCTCGCTCCCCTACTTTTACCCATCTCTCTCCCTCTCATACTCAAAAAAACATCTGCTTACTGTTGCTATAGAAACAGATTTATTTAAAACAAAATGACTGAAAAATACAGTATAGGTTTTTTTTATGATCTGCCCGTTCACCTCACAACATCAAACTGACCATATACAGTAAAAAGTATGTTATCATCCAACTGCATAATGAACCATAATGAATATAAGCTTTTCCAAATAATAAACACTATTTAACTGATTAACTGCAGGTCTAAATCATAGTGTAAATGACACCATGCGCTAAAAAATTATGTTCCCTTTTCCCTGCTCTTAAACACATTGTACAGCTCATGTAGGTACTGAGAAATAACTTGTGTGGTTTATAAAGCAAGAAAATTATGATATACAAAAAGGAAGCAGGAGACAATTAACTGCATGGGACAGCAGTGCTTGGATTTAGTGCAATATGAATATATAAGGGGTGCGATATAAATATATAAATTGCATGCAGTCAGCTGCATGTCTACCTGCAATTCAGTTTCTTGATCCCACTTGTAAATTTCCTTCACTAACATCATTGTCACCTATACCGCTTTATCCTATACACAGGGTCGCGGAAGACCTGGAGCCTATCCCAGGAGTGCACGGGGCGGGCTACAATCCATCACACACACACACACACACGTCGGGTCAAGGGGTAGCTCAGTCATTAGACTACAGTTTGGAAGGTCCCAAGTTCAAATCCCACAACCACCAAGTTGTCCCTGTTGGTCCCTTGAGCGAAATACCTAAATGTACACACAAACTCACTATAGGCAATTTCGGAGCGCCACGTAGCCTATTCGACAAGTTAGTCTGTGGGAGGAAACTGTAGTACCCAGAGGAAGCCCACCAAGCACGGGGAAAACATGCAAACTTCATGCAGGAATCTGGCCGGGAATCAAACCTGGACCCTGGAGGTGTAAGACGACAATGCTAACCATTAAGCCACTGTGTCACCCCTTCACTAACATACTGTACGTAATTTTGGATCCATGACGGCATGATTATTTTCCATTGAAACAGGTCAATACATACATGGTGCTGCAGCAAAACTGGTGGAGGTCTACTAGCATAATTTTTATTGATGATAATACATAAAACATAAAGCTATTACCTATACATATTACTCACTTGGAAAAACCTCAACCGCGCGGATCACTTTAGAAATTAACTGGAATGCTAATTTCGAATACTCAGGCCTTCTCATCCTGAAATCAGTGCCTGACTTTACTAATACTCTTGGAACAGAATGAGAACAAATTCCCACAACCACATACCAAAATCTAATGGAAAGTTTTCCTAGAACAATAGAATATTGTAGCAGCAAAGGAGAGACTACGAATGGGATGTTCAACAAGAATATATACAGACTTAAATAATTCTTTTGATTTTGTAAAGCTGCTTTGCGACAATGACAATTGTTAAAAGCGCTATACAAATAAAATTGAATTGAATTGAATATGGGTGTGATGGTCAGCTGTTTACATTTTTTGCCATATTGTGTAGGTAGTTAATTTGTCATTGAGAACAACAATACCACAGTCAGGGCCATGGTGGAGACTATCCAGTGCATGCTGGGTACATAGTAATACACCCTTGACAGTCAGACAGTCCATCACAGGGCACAATGTAGACACACAATCACACAATATACAGTACATATGCACATAACATTAAAAGCCCATGCTGGGGACACTTTTCTTTTCTGTCTATTATACATTTTTTCTATAAAATTAATTAATTACAGTAATTAATCTTCTATATGTACAAGGTAGCTTGGGTCTGAAGCCTATCCCAAGAAACTTGGAGCTTGGTACACCCTGGACAGGGTGCCAGTCGATTGCAGGGCACACATGCACACAAACACACTCACTACGGAAAATATGGGAAACCTAATCAGCATGTCTTTGGGTTGTGGGAGGAAGTCAGAGTATCCAAAGGAAACCCACCAAGCACTGGGAGAACACGCAAACTGCACACACACAGACCCAAAACAGGAATCAAAACCTCAACCCTTTGGAGATGCGAGGCCACACTGCTAACCTCTAAGCCACCGTCCTCCCCTGCCCATTATACAGCATGTACATTATTATACAACAGTTAAGTAGCCTGACTGGATAAGAGGCATTCCTTGTTTAAATTTATTTATCAAATACATGTCACAGGTATTCTTACAATCGTTAATTGCATTAACTGTCAGTGGCCAGCGTGACTGAAAGAAGCACATCTAAAATTATGAGAGGGTATACAACAGGTTTAATGTTGTTTTTAAAATTAAGCATTTTAATCGAATCATAATGTAATAATAATCTTCAAGTAGATGTTGGCATCTGCTATAAATGTAATATTATTTTTAAACTGTTTTAATATCACATTGTTAAAATGTGTATGGTGTGTGTGGACAAGAGCACTAGCATAACCATGGGTGTGGTTTGGTGTGTACAACATCAACTGTGTACACAAACATTTGCCGGACAAAAGTCAATTTGCACATGTAACCCACTCACTCACTCACCGTCTATACCACTTTATCCTGTGTACAGGGTGGCCTGGAGCCTTTACTGGGAGACTCAGGGCACGAGTGGGGTACACCCTGGACGGGGTGCCAATTCATCACACAAACACTACACAGTACAGGTATACCCACTAGCCTAAGCTGCATACTGTCTTTGGACCCATCTAGCACAGGGAGAACATGCAAACTCCATACCCACAGACCTGGGAGGCGGAAATTGATCCCGGGACCTGGAGGTGGATTACTTTGATACCCCTGCTGGCAATGTAGAGAACTTTACCCCTCACCCTTGCCTCAAGGGGATCTTGCTTTCCCCTAGGTTTCATAATACCAGGTTTCAAAAAGGTTTCAAAAATCAAGTGTTTTTATTTTTAGGTTAATCCTGATTATGTCAAAAACCTGATGCTTATTATTGCACAAGATTTTATTGTGTTTTTAGTTTCTTTTTGTCTATTTTAGACACATTTATAGTATCATGTAATGTTTGTTCACACCAGCAACAACACTTTTACAGATTCCCCTTTGCATCATAGTATCCATTCTGACAATCTGCTTATGTTTGTTTGGGATTCTGTCTTGATCCTCTATTCTCCTTCCTGTTATTTATTTGTTGCCTAAGTGTGTTTAACTTGATTACTTTTTCTATTATTCTCTGCTATGTCTTTGGACCGTTCATAAGTCCCATTAGTCCACAGAACTACAGTATGGACTGAGTCCCTGAGTACCAGTCGTTGCTCTTGTGTTTAATGTCAGTACGTCTGAGCCCTGATTCACTTTTTTTCACTTTGAGTCCAGGTTCTGTATTAATTTCTGGTTTTGGCCCTTGCCTGCTTGACTTTATGTTTTGTTGATTATGTTGTTGATGCCTTTCTATTTACTGACTCCAGCAACTGACTCTTACAATGTCTCTTTTTTGTCCTTCAAAAAAACTCCAAGCACCCACACATGAATCCTGTTTCATTCACCAAAACAATACAGAAAACTCTGTCTTTTATGCATGCAGTGGCACAGTGTGAGAGAGAAGGGATTTCATGGGCTAATGATGGGAAATGTTGAAGCAATTGGAGCAACTGTTATGCCAGCTGTGCCCCCTCAAAATCACAAAGCTTGTCCTTGTATGGACTTTTGTCTGACATGCATGTTATGAAAGTAGGATTGGTAGTAGGACTGTCCAGAAGGATTTACTTTTCACTTTGAGTCAGATTTTCATTTCTAGCTCATCCACACCATTTAATGAAAAAGGAGGTTATGTTTATGCTACTTTACCAGCGAATCTCATGAATAAGCAGAGAACTGGGTAATGAAAGGACATTCAGAGCCTCCTACCCTAAGTGCCACCACCAGTTTGTGCTAAGGAGGTAAAATTCTAGATTCTAGAGGTTCTAGATTTTCCAGATACCATGTTAGCTTCTTAATATTTCAGACAAGTTTTACCAACCATTGTAGTTTCCTGACGCACCTACTGTGTACCCACAATCATCTCTCTGCCACCTTCCTTTGCAAAAGAAATCATCAGTCCATCACCTGTCTTCACAGATGAAGTTAGCTGTCCATTTTGCTTTTTCAGAGTACAATGTCTCCTAACACTGGCAATGATAAGGATTTTCTAATTAAGACAGAAGTGCATCATACTAAATGCACAGCCAGCATCTCCTATTCTGAAGCTGAAAGTATTAGATTTAATATGTATAGCACTTATTGTTAATGAAACTATTACTGATCTGGAATTTAATGCACTGTGTTTAATAGAAACATGGATTTCATTAAATGAATGTGTACCATTAATGAAGTAGAGTTCTCCTGCATGCAGTTATATCAGCCTCACATTAACTACAGGCCACACTTAAATCAAAAACCCTTTATTTCCAAGATCCTATAAAATGTTTAACACAGCTGTTCGTACTTACATACAAATAACATTCAAGAAATGTATCAGTCAGGAATTAGGCCTCATAGCACAATTTAAAGTGCTCAATAACTTACAACTAGCTTCTGATCAGGTTTTTATCTCCTTGTTCGTGTTTTTAAACCTTAGAGCAGCATTTAACACCAGTCAACATACTATTGTCCTTTATAGATTAGAAAATGTTGTTTGCAGTATGAGAACAGCCCTCTCCTGGCTTAGGTCTCATTTGACTGATTGGTATCTGTTTGTAGGTGGAAATGGTAACTGCTCTATAGATACGAAGGTAAAGTTTGGTGTTCTGCAAGGTTCTATGTGGCAGTGGGTGTGCAGTTGAGAATTGCCTGCAGACATAGTAATGTGTGTGTTACACTGGTGCTGAAACCTCACCTTTTGCCAAAGCGAAACTCGTCCAAGTCCTTACCAGCTCCCTGTCCTTACAATCAGCACCAGGAGATCCTCAGTCTTTTGACCGACATCCCACATCACACTGACCAAGATCGGGTCACACAATGACCACAAGGTCTTCCTTGACCTGTATGTAGCAGCATGGGATTGGCCCAAGTCACAGTGGGGAGCCCATTTTCAGCAAGTATATTGGAGTACCCCAGAGTGAGGAAGGCAATCCTGTACCGGGTGGGTTAAACCCCCAAAAAATGCCAGCATTTCTACTTCTTGGCTTTCATTTAGGAGCTCTGAGACAGCAGAGGAACATCATGCTGATGAGATCATCGACTTGGTGGCACTGGAGCAGTTTCATGCACAGACTGCTGCAGGAGATGGCTTTGTAGGTTCATGTGTCACCATCTGGCGTTGCTGGCAGAGGCAATGTGACTGGCTGAGGAACATCCGGCGGTATATCTGGGAGCAGGCAAAACACCTCAACAATCTCTCTCTTCCCCATCCTTCTTTGTTTCTGCTCTGCTAGTTTCCCATCCCTGCCCCTTAAAATCCCCTGAAACCAGCTCTTTAAACCCATTGTTCGCCTTCCCCATTTGCCAACCAGTCACCTTTTTTCTTCTCTGTTGAGGATACAATTTTCCCTTACTCTCACCACAGATAACATTCCATGCCCCCTATGGTAAATGGCAGGCAGGCTTGCCAGCACACAAAGGCTTTTCAGGATCAGCATGCCCCCAGCAAAATGGAAACAGTGACTCACTCAGAATTTTTGACATGCCGCATGCCTCTGCTGATCAAACAGCAATGTACCTGTAACTGTAAGTAAACAAGGGGGTTAATCTTGGCCCAATTCTATTGGCCAGGCATTCGTGGCAATGTGTGTGGTTTGTTGCAAATGTCAACAGGGACATCCACTGTCCGGCCCAAAAGAGCCAGTTAAAAAATTTAAAAAACTGTACTTGAGGTCTGCTTTGAAAAAAATTGCATGGACCTTGTTGGACTATTAGAGAGAACTGCATGTGAGCATCACCTTGTGTTAGCTCTAGTGGACTATGAAATGTGATACCAGGAAGCAGTACCTTTGCACAGCATTTTAGCAATCAGGGTTGCAGAAACACTCTTCCTGAGTTGGAATCCCAAAAGAGATTCTGACTGATCAAGGCACAGCTTTTAAGTCATACACACTGCACAAACTATATCAATGGTTGGCCATTAATTCTATTCTTACCAGCATTTACCAACCACAAATGGATGGTCTGGTTGAATGATTTAATCAATTGCTGAAAATGTAAGTTTGTTCCCAAGGCCACTCAGGAGTGGGATAAATAGCTTGTGCTTCTGTTGTATGCAATATGTGAAATTCTGCAAGCCTCCATGGGATTTTCCCCATTTGAACAGCTATACAGGCACATGCTATATGGCATCTTTAACATCATCAGGGAAAATGAGAAGAAGGTAACTTCTTTAAGCAAAAATGAAATTCATTCAAGAATGTCAGTCTCCGCTGTACAAGGCACTCGGCTAAGGGAAAAGAACCAGGTGGTCACAGAGTTTTTGACAATGGTAGTTCCAGAGAGGGCAGAGCTGGGGCCAGGGATAAGTCTAAAAAGCATGACCCAATTCTTGCTGGTTCTCTGTGAAGATCTCCTATCACAGTCACAAAGGTTACCACACTGGGAAGGAATTTTCCAATTTTTCTAATGTTTTCACCTATACTCAGTTGTACCAGCCACATAGAGGACCACATTGAGACTCCACCAGGTGTGGCTATATGCAGCCAGGAGGAACGCAAGGCTCAACATGGGGGTAACTGAAAAAAACACATCGTTTGGATTAGACCCATTTGTGACACTTCCGTTTGGTATGTTCAGTGCAGGCCGCTTACACTGCTGCCAGTCTAGATAAAATAAATATGTTAATTAGGATTGGCAGTGGCACATGGAACACCTGAGGGCTGTCCTGAGGTTGCTGAGGCAGGGGTTCATGATGAATCCGAAAAAGTGCACTGTCTGTGTATCTGGAAGTCCAAATTGGGGGGCACTGTTACATTCTCCCTTTCGTCCTGAAAGTGCCACGCATACAGAGAGCTGGTGGCTGGGGGCCATTTTGTCCCAAGTGGAAAAGGAAACATCTGGTGCTGTACTTTTCTGTCTGTGAGGGAGAAAAAGTGCAGCACCACTTAGAAGAAGTGCCTAACCATTAAGTGGGTGGTCTTTGCTCTCCAGTACTACCTATTGGGGCACTGGATCACTCTCGTAATTGACACACTTCAGTCATGTGGTCCACAGGTCGGGGGTACAGAGGGTTGTGGTGTATTTCCTTTCTTGCTTGAGTCTGCTTCCCTACCTAAGCTGGGCAGCGTGAATATGTGGCAGGGCGGGCGTGGCTGAGCATAGCCTGCAGACGGAGAGGGACAGGTGAAATGAGCAGGTAATGTAATGATTTCCACCCATGGCCTATTAGAATTTTTATTGATTGAAGTTTTTTTGGTGTTGGCAGGAGTGAGAGAGAACGTACAGAAGCCAGAGGCAAGACCTACACACATAGCAGAGAAAGTTTACCCATATGTGCATATGTATATATGAGAGAGGAAAAGAAAGCACTAAAAAGTGGCTCATTTTGAAAAGAGAACACAATAAATCACCTGCATATATAAACTGTGTGTTATTTCATGCCTGTCTCCCTTCATTCTCCCAAACTTGAAAGTTGTTACATTCTGTTCTAGGCCAACTGCTTTTTTTAATATACACCACCTCCGTGTTATAGTTGAAAATCTGTATGTTTCTGCAAAACCATATAAGAGACACCATCCTAATAAAGTTAAGAAATATTTAAAATACATTAGACTCTGCCTGCTAAATTAAATAAATTCTCATACTTAATCCTGAGATAAGAGAGACGTACTGATACTACAGTACTGTACAGTAGGTCCACATGCAGCTACAAGTACAAGTTCTGATTACACAGTAACTCCGGATGGCATTTTTGTTTCATCATGTGTAGCAGTAAACTACCTTGGATGGATTATAAACTCCAATCTTTCAATCAAAGCTCTGTATTTAATATTACCAGCATAATCTTCTTTCATATGAGAAATGTTGTTAAGATAAGAAATATCACAACCTAATGCGGAAAAACGTGGAACTCTTTTTTTAACCTATAGCTTGAATAATTAAAATGCCTTACTGTCTGTATATTGCAGTAGATGCATAACCAGATTTTACACAGACTATAAAATACTAGTATTGCCCTATAAAGAACTTAATGGACTCATGCTGCAGTACCTGAGCAAGGTTCTGGTATTTTATTATTTAACCTGCCTACTTTGATCAAATGCTGCAGGCTATTTGTGGGTACCTTAAATAATAAAACAATGTCCAATAGTTTTGGAACATCCTTTCAATTGGTATTTGGGGATCAGAGACAGTCTCGCTGTTTAAGTCTAGGCTGAAAATATATACTGTATATGTTTAGTCAAGCCCATTTAAATATTTTGTCCAAGGTAAAAAGAATAGTGTTTTGGTGGACAACGTTCTTAACCATTATTGCGACATGAAACACACCTTATCTCTCTCTCTCTCTCTCTCTCACACACACACACACGCATACACACACACACACACACACACACACACACACACACACACACACTACTCCTCAGTTATCAGACCACTTCTGCTCTTCACACTTGCCAATCTATCCACTTGCCCAATATCTGTTTGAGCTGAGTTCTTGTCAGCACTGCTCAGGATGGTCCCATACAGACAGCCTTAAGATTACATGATTGTATAAGCCATGTTCAGACACTGGATATGTTACATTGATAGATTCATCTATCTGTTAAAGAAATTACTTTCTCGCCAACAAAATTATTTTTTCATTGTAACACGGCGGCTTTCAAATGATGTCTCGCAATGAAGTTGCGGACAGTTTTTCCAGATCACACTGACAAAATCTTGCTTAGGCAGTGCTGAAAATACCCCCCCCCCTTTAATGCAAATACAGCCCATATGATAACAGTTATATTTGCACATACTTTGTTTCAATATCATCGTAGAGATATATTTTTTGCATTTTAAAAGCACCCATCTGCATCCATAATGGTTACTAGGTCTGCGCTTGTAAGATTGCCGTGTTGACTTTAAGGAAAAGTGACTAAGGTGCTTATTTAGACAAGAAGCCAATAAATTCAGGTGTAATCAAAATTAATGGAAAAGAGTGCAAAATGAAATGTGCCGTAAACGGGCTTCAGAAAACACGGAGATGGCTTGGGACTGCAAATAATATGAAATGTTTTGCAACATATAATTTATAAATTTTTTTTTTGCACTCAAATCTCCATTAGTGGACAGTTAATAATTTACTCTAAAAAATAAACTTCATATTAAAACTATGGAGAACTTCCTGGTCACACAAATGCACTGTACATCATAGTGTACACTGTTATAGAAGAAAGGAAAAAAACACATTATAATCACCCTCTTTCTTCTTTCCTTCTCTCACTTTCTACATATATGCTGACCAGCCATAACATTAAAACCATTACTATTAAAACCACCTAGGTTTCAGGTTCCTCTTGTGCCTCTGGTGGCATGGCTCTGCATGGCACAATGTTGACAGCGTATCCTTTGGGTGCTGTGGGTTGCGGGGCTGGGTGGGGCCTCCGTGGATCACACTTGTTTGTCCTGCGTATCCCATGGGATCTGGGGAGTTTTTAGCCTGGATTGGTTTGCCTACACGGCCGCTTGAACGGTGGGCTGTGGTGGACTGGGTGTTCTAGTGCCTTTCTAATGTGACAAGATCAAACCATTAACCTGGACGGGATTTGAACTCTGATCTCTTCAATGATCTCTGGTTCATTGAAGAGCATGCTATTGATTCTAGTAAATATGAATATATACACATCACTAACACCACAAAAAATATCGAATAACAGAATAAAAAGATGGGAAAAAATGTTCTCGTAAAATAAAAATATGAGAAAAATATTAGATCCATTCTGTAAAACTAGATGTGATGTAATTTGGACACGGTGTAAACACCATGGGAGCTAAGATGCCGTTCATAGTAATATTTCCGAAAGAGGAAATAACATTACAACATACAGAGAGACGTAACATTACAAAACTAAGAGTTGCATGACATGAGATAAAACACGCTTTGTGCAGACAGTTGATGATTCTATTCCAATCTCTGACTTTGTGTTAATTCTGTCAGCTATTTTTAATTTTAGTCTTAGTCCTGGGATTTAGTCAATCTTATCCTATTTTCGTTTAGTCAAATTTTATTTAACTAAAAGTCTGGACATTTTAGTCTAGTTTTAGTCAGAGGAACCCTTAAGTATTTTAGCCTAGTTTTAGTCAATGAAAACGTAACATTTTAGCAATAAGATTATTATTAATTAAGC
>JAOTRS010000022.1:9264169-9282393 GCA_028565755.1 Dinotopterus cunningtoni
ACTCTGAGATTACGGCAAGAACTGCAGCGGAATTCAATTGTGTGCATTTATAGCACCTCGGGTGTGCGAGGAGACTGAGCGGGATATAATACATCTTCCTGACTAATGGCTGATGGCTATAGAATAGAGAGTATAGAATAGCACACTGCTGCGCTAATGGGAGACAGATTTAGCAATGACCTGAAATGCAATACTACGCCAGCAGGTGGAGGTATATATTTTCGTTCAACTGAGAGCGTGGTCAGCTTCACCACGGCACTTACCCAACACCACCACCCCACCGTCATCACAGCCTTTACATAAACATCCTATACGTACTGTACGCTCCCTCTAGCTGGAACCGCACACTATACAGTATGTAATTTACCTCTTTAACATTCATCACAACTTATTATATATAATCTACCCTAACATCTGTCAGAACTTAAGCACACCATATACACAATGTACCCAACACTCTTAAACAAACTTAATTATACACCATACACAATATTACTCCTTACCCTCCCCAACCTACTGTACTTCACACCCTATACATAAACAACCCCAATGCTAACCAGACCCCATTCATCCTTAAACATGCCATGTACATTATCTAAACCACACACTATACACTGTTTTCCCATCCTTAAACCCTATACACCCAAGCCTTTACCCTATATATTACCTACTGTAATCTTAATCATACCCTATGCATTATCCATCCCTAACCTGATCATGTGTTATACATAATCCACCCCAATACTTCACCATAATCTACCATTAGAGATCACTCTAACCGTATATACTGTATATAACCTCCTTCTATACTTCACTTAACCTGAATCATACCTTAAACACAACTTAATACTTACCACAAATGAACGAGAAAATCACACACTAAATGCAACCTAGTCGAACACCCCCTAACATTAAACAGCCTTGAAATACTTCATCCCTCCACAAATCTCTTTACATAATCTTTGCTAACCAGTCTATGTTTCTGTCCATTCGGGAGTGCTGGACTGAATTATTTCATAAATTTGATTAACTGAATCATTAACTCGCCTATAATACTGAAACAAAATCACCTCCAGCTGTAAGACTAAGCCCCACACCGAGCCCTATCAGTTACACCGCTACATTCTGACCTCCAGACTTTGAGGGAGTGATGAGACAGACATTCTGGTATTGACTGTGGAAACAAGAAAAAGCCTTAAAACTTAGCGGTTGAGAAAATAACATCCCAACTTGCTTTGCACTATGCACGTTTGACGTCAGATAATCAGACAATATCTAAAAATGTAAGCATATAATTTGTGAGCTATAATTTTATGCTGGCAATTAAGAAGATTTTGCCTGTGGAAAAAAAAAGAGTAGAAAATGGAACCTTCTTTCGCGATTGCTTTGTTCTGGCTGAGCATCAGATGGAAGAGTCTAAGGATTCATTTCTAAATCATTCTCATTTTGCTTGATTTCTTATTCAAGTATCCCAATCAGGGTGTCCCCTGTCTTGTGCACCGAGTTCCCTGGGATAGGCACAAGGCCTCCTGGGAAAATGAATAGCTTGATGGATGGCATTCAAGTTTCATTTAACTATAAATAAAGAAGTAGACTAACAACTGGAATGGAAGGATTATTACACAATTTTCTAAACGAGTAGAATCTCTATATGAACAAATAGGTGAAAGAATTAATTGATGAATGACAAATAACACTCATGTGTCAATTCTTTTTTTGTATCCTGATGCCTTTGAGAGTTACACTACTGACAATACAACTACTGAAGTGTTAACGTAAAAAAGACATATATCAGTGTTAAATTGGCCAGCTGCTCAGAGCATAAAGCTGAACAAATGTCAGCAGCTTCAGTTGCACAAATGAAAATAACTACACAACCTTGGTTTGTGTACCATATGATTCCTATGCATTAAGGTCAGCTCTCAAAATGATGAATTAAAGCTGGAAAAAGTAACTAAACGACGCCAATATGAGATACATGAGACTAATAACATACCAAATAATAAACAATATTATTCCTTTCAACGGCTCCCCAAATCCCCCCCCCCCCAAAAAAAAAAAAATTTTTTCACAATCATTAAAAAGAAAGTACAAACACTGATCTTAGAAGCTCACCTTGGCATTTAGTTGGCATTTAGAATTTCCAGTAGTGAGATCTCACTCTTTGATCGAATTTTGCTTTCCTACCACTGGGCAGTGTAATAGGAAAGTAAATGCATCCTGCATTTGATTGCAGCAGGATGCTTTTGCAATAAAATGGTAGTGGTAATGTTATGCTCGCTTTATGAATATATAACACCTGCATGTTTAAAATGCATGAATTCTAAACATGCCCTATTGAATAGGGGTTTGGATGGAACCTATCACAGACCAATACCAGACTGCAATTTAAAAGCAAGCAAACATTAGCTGCGAGAAAATTCGATTTGTAGAGAACATGGACAATAATCATCATATAAAATCATTCTGTTTAGTTAAAGATGTAGCTGCTCTCACTACGGCACTCTGGTGCAGTATTAAAAATGATCTTTTGTCACCAGGCCTCAAAACGACCAAATAAAAAAAATTGTTAATATGTATTACAACATTTACAAAATTAATAGGTTCTGCACTATTTAAAACGTTTGAACTGATTGGTGATTCAAGCAATTAAATTCAAAAAGTCTCAGTGATGTTAATTAATAATGAGTCTGCACCTGCATCCTCTTCACTGATCAGTCCTGACAACATTATAAGAACATCATGAGGACATGATATGATTCTTCAAATGATAAAACCACACGTGGCTGACTCTGCTTTCTACAGTGCGTCAAAATGATAAAACGCCTCGAGGACACAAAGTCCCTGAACTCCTATTAAGTTAGCTTTTACGCAAGCGGGATGCAAACTGACTACGTTAAAACCTTCTGGAAGTATTTACGTTATGAAAGAATGGTGCATTGGTTTTAAATCTGATTTTAATGCAACAGAATAAAAAAATAAACTATTTCATACCTCCAACCAAATGTCTTTAACCCTTTTAGTTCTTTTCACTTAGCTTTGGCTGTGCTGTTTATTCACTCTGTTCCTTTTTGACCTCACAACAATACAGCAAGTTCAGAAGCAATTTGTAGTGTATATAAAGAAACTGTACGGTATATGGAAATAATAACAAATAAAAAAACATATAATTGCTTAGAAAGCCACAGAGGTGTTCTCAGACAGAGACTAAAAACACAATTTATTCTTAAAGGACATTATTTTTAAAATACAAATTCACTCATTCTCTATACTGCTTATTGTGTACGCGTTCATGGAAGGTGTAAAGCCTATTGCAGGAGAGTCGAGCATGAGACAGGATACACCTCGGATGGGGTGCCAATCCACTATAGAGCACATAAGGACACTCACAAAGACACTGCATATCTTTGGACTGTGGGAGGAAACCGTAGTACCTGGAGGAAACCCACAAAGCATCCAATGATGTAAACTTTAAAGCACTTTTTGTAAGTCGCTCTGGATAAGAGCGTCTGCCAAATGCCTAAATGTAAATGTAAATGTAAAGCACATTGAGAACTTCCTGCACAATGATCTAGGTCAGGAAACGAACCCTTGACCCTGCAGGTGCGAGGCCACTGTCGTAACCACTACGCCACTGTGCCACCTATTTTTAGAATATATATATTTTTTAGATTAATTATTGTTGGAATTAAACTACTTTAAGCATGTACTTTATAACAGTTATGAGTTTATAGGGTTAAGAGACGTTCCTTTTCCTTAAAGAGATCGGGAAAAAGCAGAGACAGAAAATGTGTGAAAGAGAGTAAGGAGACAGTAAGAACAAAGGAACGTAAGAGGTGATCTGAGGAAGAGAAAGAGAGATGAGAGATCAATGAGCTGACCGTCTCAGGCTTCTCTATAATGAACAAATGTCAGGATGCAAGTAGATCTGCATTTGACCATGTGTGCTTGCGTATGTGTGAGTGAGTGAGTGAGTGAGTGAGTGAGTGAGTGAGTGAGTGTGCACTCTTACTCAGGGTTTCCATTCCCCATGCAATGCAGGAAAAATCTCTCTCCTTCTCGAGGCAGGTCACTTTCAGGCTTAATCAAGACACTCGGGGAGACTTGGGAAAGACACACACACACACAGCATTTATAAACTTAAAGCTAAATCCAAGATCAATTGCAGAACAACCACTTTCAGGTCCAGAGTTTGATTTCTTTCTTTTTTACAAAGGATTTAAGAACCTTCAAACATGTGAGAGTAATAATGCCCTTTCGCATGCACTCAAATGCCTTTTTTTTTTTTTTTTAATTCCATTTTTCTGGTTTTCTCAACTGTTATTAATGTGTTGATTACAGATCATCCTGGGTGAAGCTTTCCTCTTAGTGTTTTAACCAGTGCTACAGACACTGACTATGATTTCTTGATTGCTCACAATATAATGCACATGAAATTCCGGCGCATGCATACTGTACGTGTTGCTTTAAATTGTGCAGTGCTCTGCCGCAGCTGTACCGTGTGTAATGTATATGTCTTACACAGCACACTCAAAGGCAGCTCTGTCTTCTTGTCGCCATTGTTGATGGATGGATGGTCCACAGCACAGCCGATCATGGCGTTGTTATCGGTCCTGGTCACCGGCAGCGTGAGCACACTCGTCACTGTGTATGTTGGCTCACTGGGGTTGGATTCCACCACATTCGGGCGGGCTTAAAATAGTCATTTTAAAAAAATGAAACAATGACAAACAGGTCATTATTACCCCTGATGATCCAGCTAACAAGTTAACATTTGACTCTTAATCTATAGTAAAAACATACAATTTGTATCTGCAAGTTGTAATTATGAATGATAAATGTAACTGTTTTTACATTGACAGAATGAATTTTTTTTATCTTATACTGTAAATGCAGCACATACATTGATCAGCCACAACATTCAAACCACTGGACTATTATTGTGTCTGACACCAAAACAGGAGGCAGGAGGTACTTGGTATGCTCCTGTGCCCGTTGTAAGTGTATTTATTGGCGAACAGGAGTCAGCCTGGGTACTCTGATTGGTCTAACCCTACAAAGCCTCATATGCAACCCCTATGCACCGTATGTTCGTATACTTTTTTACTGTCAATAACTTTCCTAGCAATTTGTGCTACATGAGCTCTCCTGTGGAATTGGACCAGATGGTCTTGCTTTCATTCCCTATAAGCATCAACAAGCCTTGTGTACCCGTCCCGTCACCAGTTCACCAGTTGTCCTTCCTTGGACCATTTTTTCTACTGTATGTTCTATCCACTGAACACTGGGAACACCAAACAAGACTTGCTCTGACTTGGGTCTTGTTTGGCCCTTGTTAAGTCGCTTAGATTGTTACACTTTGCCATTTTTGCTGCTTCCAGTGCGTCAACTTCAAGAACTGTTCACTTGCTGCTTATTATATCCCACCCCTTGAGAGAGGCCATTGTAACAAGATAATCAATGTTATTCATTGGGTGGCTTTAATCTTTTGGCTGATCAGTGTAGTTATATTTATAGCATTTGAACCCTTAAAGAGAATGACTTGAATTTATTACAAATTTATGCAACTGAACAATTGGAGGTTACAGGCCTTGCTCAAGGGCTCAGCAGAGCCTTAAAAGCACGAACCTCTGATTAAAGGTTTAATTCCCTAACCATTGAGTAATTACACAGTTACATACTGTACTGCATGCCAATGTTTCAAATGAATTAAGGAGCCACAGTGACTAGTGCGTCAAAGTTTATTTCAGGCCTTGCCCACAACAAAGTATTTGTGTTTTCATGCATAATTGTGTGTACAGTATGTGTATGTGTACATGAGTGGGTACTGTGTATGTGCATGTACCATCCAGTTTTTCCTGTCCTTTATACCAGTAGAGCTGAGCAGGAGGTTTGCTACCCGTGCTAGTGCAAGTAAGTGTCACACTCCCTCCTTCCTGCACTGGGTCCTCAAAACCTGTTATTACTGGCTTCCCAGGTACTCCTGAGTAAAAAAAAAAGAAACACAGAGGGAAACAAATAATGGAAGAAATAAAAAATAAGAGAAAATAGAGGAGATATTAGACATAGGTACAGTGAGAGATAAAAGGATGGAGAACCAAATCGAATAAAAAGAAAATGATGATGGAAGATTGACAGACATGTAAGACGTAATGAAAACGTTATTATGCTTTATTATTTACAATATATTTTATAATGTAAATTATGTTATTATGTTTACCAGAAGTAAGACCAAAGAAGTAAGCTGGGTAGACATGAGAAAAGTGGAGAAAAAAATGCTTAAATTTGCTAGGGAGCACAGAAATTGTGGTCATGTGGTCTGAGGAGTCCAGATTGACCCTATTCCAGAGCTCTGGGCGCGTCAGGGTAAGAAGGGAGAGTGCATGAAGTGACACACCCATCATGCATAGCGGCCACTGTACAAGCCTCTGGAGACAGTGTTACGACCTGGGGTTTCTTCAGTTGGTCAGGTCTAGACTTGGCAACGATATGTGGCAATAAAATGAAATTTGCAGATGACCTGAATGTACTGAATGACCAGGTTATCACATCAATAGATTTTTTTTCTTTCCTGATGGTTCGGGCATATTCCAGGACAACAATGCTTGAAAAGAGTAAAAAATAGTTCTGGGAGAATAAAGGATAATTTTCACACATGAAATGCCCACCACTGAGTCTTTGGAATATGCTTAAGAAGACTTTATGGAGTGGCTCAAGTCTCCTGTAATCAATACAAGATTTTAGGGTAAAATGAACCAACTCTGGATGGAAATAAATATTATGTGGCATAAGGTGGTTAAAAAATGCCATGGCAAATGTGCACCATAATCAAAGCTGAGGCTAGACAGTGTATTTAAGCACTCATGTCACACCATGAACTAAACGCTCGGATTACTTGTTAATGATTTTACCAAGCCTTTTGCCTTTGATCTGTTATTCTTTATATCATACCCAGAGCTAAAGGATTTCTCCTTTTGCTCTGCCTGTGATATTCTGCCTGTACATTGCCTGATCTTCAGCCTTTTTGACCACACTCTTGCCTGTTGCGTTTTTTAAATGTTTGTCTTGATTGAAGCACTGTAAGATTTTAACTGCAATTGCATCCTGGGACAGCCTTATTTCTTGACACATAAACACCTTCACTAACACATACCAAGTACTGTGACGGTGGCTCGTGCAATCCGTACAGGCATGGTGAAGATTGAGCAGGTATATTCTCCTTCATCTGACAGCTGCACATTGGAGATGGTGATTGACAGCTCTGTGGGCGTGGACCTATGTAGCTGAATGCGGTGATCTCTCAAAGCTGGGAAAAAAGCAAGCGAGAAAGAAAGATTTCTCAGTTTAACATGCAATGATAAGTCCAGAGAGATAACTAAATGCAGGTAATTATTCTACAACGAACGTGTGTGTGTGTGTGTGTGTGTGTGTGTGTGTGTGTGTGTGTGTGTGGTGAGATCCTATTATACCCCATAAGAATAAGAATACAGAAAAAAAATAAAGTAAAAAACAAACAAACAAACATCCAGAAATGACCTTTTGGATTCTGAGGTCACAATTTGTGTTATCCTCAAATCAAGATCAGTTAATTTGTCTCTATCGGGCAACTTTTTACACTCTGTCTCTCTTTCTCTCTCTTTCATTTTCTTATATCTCTAACTATCCTGACTGAAAATCTGTCATTGCCTCCAACTGACATTAGGCACGACTCATACAGATGCAATGGTTTATAAAAATTAAAAAAAAACAGCAATGTCAACAACACATTCATTTAGTTCTCACATTTTACTTAAATGAAAATTTTACTCTTCTTCCTTTTTTGTCGAAACACCAGCATGGAACTATTTAAGTAATACTATTAGTCAGCTTGTCAACTTGTAGCATATCTTCGTTAGTTAATACAGTCACATATGTAACTGTGGCTCTATGAAGTAACAGATAATAGCCAGGGTTGTTTAATATTTCCCCTCATTTCAGTTCAGCATTTTGCATTGTGGGCTCATAACAGAAGGTCATAAAAGAGTCCAGTACAAGGCTGAGATCCCTTCAGAAAGGTTATGACAAGTTTATGAGCCCTCAGCAAGATGCCATCAACGGTGGTGCGAAGTGCTGCAATGGCCACCACGTACAATTTATGTGCAGATGGGGTCTTTTTACAGTCTAGCATTTTTGGCTAGTACATTAGGAACCAGGCAGAATGCTGAATCCAGATGCCGGGGTAGACAACATTTACTAAACATCATTTATGGAATGAGAGATTTGAGCACAAATAGGTTTTGGGCTGAAAGGATGTCTTTGCTAAAGGACGTGAGATTCTAATTTGCACATCTTTAGTCCAAGGATCGAACATTGCTATGTCTGAAGCTTGGTTCTCCAAACACATCACTTTCTTGGCATCTTACACTGTTTATTACTTGTTTATAATCATGGAAGGATTTAGGGTGATATCTGGGTTGGTGTAAATCTGCCAGCTTGACATGTCAATAGCAGAGTAATAGCAAAGAGAACATGGGCCTAGCATAGCTAATACAACAGAGTAGCTATGAGAAGCATAGCATTAATGTGTTACATTGATGCGCTAGCAGCGCTAGGCCACAAGCCCACTGTCTAGACAGAAAGGGATGTTGGAGACCTCACACCAGCCAAAGTGTGCATTACTAGTAACAATCCCAAAAGTTGCAACAGGTGGAGGACACTCACTTGGGCATAATAGCCATGTTTAGTCAGATCCCAGCTAGATGGGAAACTGTGGGAGCAGCTGTTGGATTGAGCTGAAGTGCCAAGGAAAACCACACTTTTTGAGGATATGTACAGTCTGGTCCATGAACCAGGTAACCACGAATTTGGTTTGAGTTTAGCGCAATTGAGTTTCCCCAATGACGTTCTGACTCCATATGACAGTGTTGAAATCCCCACAACAGGTTCATCTTGTAGCACTGCTTTTACAATTTTGGGGTGGTTATAGCTGGAGTGTTCAATGTTCCAGCCAAGGTCCTTACTTAGGCCCCCTGCCAGGGGGCCAACGAAGCAGCCTCTCTGGCCACAATCCCATCAGAGCCGACAGAATTGTTGCAGTAAATGCTTTTTTAGCAACATGAAATTGCTTCCAGTGACCAACAAAAAAAGATCCAACAAATTAAAAGACACAAGTACATTTTAAAAAAGCAACAGAAGGAAAAAAATGCACAGACTTGTTCTAATATTCTTGCCAGTTACTGGTCACATGGTCTTGTCCACATCACATCTTACATCTGCTCTTGCTTTACACCTTGAATAGAAATGCTTATTGCAAAGTATCCACCCCGGGCAGTCAGACAGCTGAGATGTCTCTGCAGATACATCTCATTAAAAACACTTGTGAAATGCATTATTTTCCTGTTGGTTTGTTGAAAACTTTAGATAATGGAAGTTACAGTTGCCCCTCTGAGATTAGTCTGGACCCTTTCACTAGCCTCCTTATCACATGGCCTATGCTCTTATATCGTCAGTCAGTATGTTTACATGCACAGTTAAGTCGAGCTATGGTTATAGCTCAACTAGGCCATTAACTGCCCTTGTCCTATTATACAAGCACAGTAGGGGGAATCGATTTATTGACCGAAGTGTGTCCGACTTTGCTATAATAGGTGGCGTTATGCCCTGTTTCAGGTTTTCATCTTTTCAGATTTGAAATTATTGGAACTGGGTTAAGAACCCTTTAACGTATTATCACAACCTGGAAGGATAGAAGTGTGGTCAGAAAAAAAAAAATCATGAATGGAGACCGCTTAAACACTTGGTGAAGTTGCATGGATAAAACAAAAAACAACCATAGTTGTTTAATGGTGAAAATAAGAGCATTTCCATATGCATACAATGTAATGAGAACTGAGAATTGAGAGTAAACAGTGGTGTGGCCATAAGAAAACCACTTGTTAGTGAGGTTAATCAGAAAAAGTTAAAAGTTGCTAAGATTGGTAAAGGTCATGCGGTCTGATTAGTGTTTAGAGCTACAGTATAGGTGCATCAGGGTAAGAAGGGAAGCACATGAAGCGATGAACCCATCATGCATAGTGGCCACCGTACAAGCCATTGTAAACCATAACACTGCCTCCAAAGACTTGTACACTGATTGTACCCATCACTCTGGAACAGGGTCAATCTGGACTCATCAGACCACATAACCTTTCTCTATTGCTGCAAAGTCCAAGCTTTATGCTCCCTAGCAAATTGAAGCCTTTTTGTTCAGAAAAGCCTCACTAACGGTTTTTTTTTTAATGGCCACACAGCTGTTCAGTCCCAATCATGTGAGTTCTCGTCACACTGTGCATGTGGAAATGCCTTCATAAACAAACACAGCTATGATTTCTACTGTTGATGTTTTAATAATGCAACTTCACTTGTTTGTGATCTTTGATCATGGTGAATCATGGCTTTTCCAACCAACCACTTCTCTTCCCTGCATTTGATGGTCCAGCATTATCCTTCCAGGTTTAAATGTGTCGGATAATTCTTAATCAATCTCCTTAGTCATTATATTATCTTGGTGGAGGCCAATAATTTGACCCTCCTGAAAAAAAAGTAACGTCTATCCATGATCATGGGTTGAGTATTTTGACATGGTTGTTTTAGAAATGAGAAGCTACTCACTGCTTTAGTTAGTGGTAAAAAAAACAACATTGCCATCTAAAACATATTGCAGTAATTATTTAGTAAAACACTCTTAATTATTTGCTTATTTAAATAAAAATTGTGACTTTTTTGCCAGGCAGTGTATAAAATAGGAAAAATTGGATGGTTCTGGAACCCAGATTGAACAGCTGCTGCATAATGGAATGTAGTCTGGGAACACTGTCCCAGACTACAGTGTAATGAATCAACTGCTGTTGACCATATGGATCTTCTTCACTGAGCAGAGAATATTATGAAGTATATCAAGAAAAGCAAGAGGAGCAGTGTTTATGGATCATGTGTTTCATGGTGATAGAGGACCTAATGCATGATGATGGCAGGACACTTGGTTATATTATCTTTACACTGATAAACAACATGCACAATGGCACATTGTAATACATACAGTAGGCCAAGGTAGGCTGCATGCATACAGTAGACCTGAATCTCCCATGCTCCCGCCATAGCTGATTTCAGGGTGTAAACTGTGATAACTTGATTTTATTTGCCACTGTTTGACTAGGTGTCCTCTTCCTTCCTCTGCCCTCTCTCTTTTCCATCTTCATGGTGCTCCATTGTGTAGTAGTAACATCAGCACAGATGGATGTATACGTGTTTCCTTACACAAGTTGAAAAGCAATGGTTAAACTAATTGGTTGGTATTGAGTGTATAGTGGACTTGTGGTAGCCTTGTTGTTGGAATAAGGTACGAAGATACTTGGTTATGACCATCATGGGACTGGAGATCATTAATTTGCATTCATCTGCTGCAACCTTCCTTTTATTATTACTATCATCCAAACTTTTTTATTATTATTATTATTAGTAGTAGTAGTAGTATAATCATTATTGGTTATGTTATATATTTATCGGTCTAGGCATTTATTTAGTTATTTATTCACTCACTTACTGCCGTATTGCTTAATATATTTCTTATTCTTTACAGGGAGTCTGAAGCCTCTCACAAGGGACTTGGGGCATAAGACCTACATTACAAGTCTACATTAAGACAAGCCTACATTACATCTGGGCTTTAAGAGGAAACTGGGTTTCTTAAAGGAAACCCACAAATCACAGGGAGAACCTTTTTGCTTCTTTGTGTTTTTTTTTTTTTTTTTGTCACATTGGAAAGTAGAGCTAGAAAAGCGCTGAGAAAAGATTTGTCTCTGTTCTGTTTCTTCTGACTTTGTGTTTTTTAGGATGTTTATGGCGACATGTACAGTATGTTTCCAGACTATTTTTCCCAGTATTCACTGCACCTCACCTGTCACAGTCACATAATCTCAACTGTATTCACCTGCGCCTTGTTTAGTTTCATCAGTCTGTCTATTTACTGTATAATCCGTGTCTCAGTTGCGCCTGTGATCTTCACTCTTCTGGTTATCTTGTTGTAGTGTGCTTTTGGCTTTGATAGCATTAGCTGGAACATTAGCATTAGATCTATAGTTTCCATCTCAGCAAGAATGATCGTTTTCATTTTGAGGTTTGTATTCTGTGTCTGTTTTTTATAATATTAACTTCACTTTATTAAAGAACAGTCTGCACTTCCATCCTGCCTCTGCTCCCTAAATGACTTCCTGTGGTGCTCTGTGTTTTCACTGCTTTTCAAATATAAGGGTTTTCTGTCTTAGCATTAACCGAAAAAATAGAGCTTGTCATTAATATTTAACTTAGGAATTAAACACTGTGTTAAGTGTTTTACAGAAAGTGTTTCAGGGATTTGTAAGTGTACATGCTACAGAATTGGTGTGCACATTGCTGTACTATTGTAAAGGTTTAATCCTGCCACTCAGTTCTAACAATTAGCTTGAGAACTTGCCATGGTCATAATGGTTGTCTTATATTTTATCCCGGCTTTTTTCCCGTTTAGGATCCTTCTGCTACATATAGTATAAAAGTTAGTTTTCTACTGGTGCATAAGGACAATAAAAAACTTAATTACATCATTCTCAATGTCTTAATGCGCATTATTCTGACACCATGTTGGCGACAAAGACGAAGTACATGATTATCAGAGATAATTACATCATTTTTAAACATTTTAATGAATTTCAAGGTGTAAATTTGAGGCCAAATGTAAAGTGAATATGAATGTGGGCAGATAAACACCCATAAAACAATACATAAAATAACTTAATAACAAAAGAAAATGCAACATATATGGTACTGAATTCTATTATATTATGTTCTTTTTGTTAATCAGAAATGTTTTAGACAATATCTAGAAAAAAGATTTCTTTAAGGGTTCACATTTGGAATGTAGAAAGAACCTTGAAAGAATGTAGCGGAATAATGGATTAGTGTGTGTGTGTGTGTGTGTGTGTGTGTGTGTGTGTGTGTGTGTGTGTGTGTGAGTGTGTGTGTTTATACTGTAAGTGAATGAAACATAGTTAAATATCTGTGAGAATTAATTAAACATATCTATAGATTTCTCTCTTTTCAACTTTTCTTGAGTGTTCCAGTCGTCCTGTCTATCATTTCCTATTATTTTCCTTCCTTCCTTCCTTCCTTCTTCATGCATTCTTACTTTCTCATTCTTCAATTTGGGATATTTCTATCTGTCATGAGTGCTCTGAGGTTTAAAATCACACTCCATTTGTCCTTGGGTTTACCCATCCATTCTTTCATTTATCTGACTACTCATCCATCCATGCACTTCTCTCCACCCACCAATCCCCGTGTCTCTCACCTCTTTTAGCTCCAAAGTAGAGTGTCTGTTGTGCAGTGTTGGACCACTGGAGGGAGGAATTATCAGTTTCAGCCACACGGCATGTCAGAGTCACCGTACCTCCCTCGGCCACTGTCTCGTCCGAGGTCACTGGTTGGAAAGGATCTTCATCATCATCTATAACATCACAAACAACATGACACTGCATCAGCACCGTATCATCAGCACTGCAAGAATAGACAAGAATTAAGACTGAAAGCTCAGAAAACAGTTTGTGGGTGCAAATATAGAGAAACGCTCTTTACAAAGAAAAAGTGTAAAATCTGTCTGGAGTGAGGTGACACAATGTCGGCAAACTTGGCATACATACACACACAGAAATACACTAAAACTTTGCGAGATGTCTCCTGTGACTATGTAACCTTGTTTTCTAACAGCATGCAGAACAAACACACGACAGAATGGCTCATCTGTGCAGTGTTTGTATTTCCCATTTCCACAAATTCCCCTGTTACAACACAGCGCCCGGCTACAAACCATTATATGCTGGTTATAACCATTATAAACTGGTTACAAACCATTATAATTACTGGGATTGAATAAAAATAATGATTATCAGTTAAAGGAAGATTTTTTAAATGATTATTTAAATAGTGAATACAAAATGAAAGCATAAGAATCATTAGAAGTGATGTATCCAATAAACTGTTAAAAATTTCTTTAAATAAATAAATAAATAATGTAATTTTAATTTAATTTAAATAATTGTTCGTTTTTGGATTTTCAATGCAAATATATGATGGAGCCACTACTGGACCACTGCAGAACTGCAACTGGGCTCTGATTTCTAATGTACACACCCACAAGTCTTTGTGTGTGTATTGTCAGAGATTGTGTGTTTGCACATTCTGCACATGGCCAGAACACACAAAAACACACACATCCAAATAAAAACAGATCTTTTTGTCTAGAAGGCATGTCTTCGAATAAACATTATATACACACAGTAATGTGTGTATTGGTGTTTAAATACCTACAGGATTTTGTGCATGTGATGTTTTCATTATCTGTATCTTTAAACAAGCAGATATGTATTTCTATGCGGATTTATGTTTGTAGATTTTAATAAAGCACTTCTCAGTGTGTGTGCCCATGTGTGTGTGCAAACGATCTGTTTATATTTCACATGTGTGTCTAAGACAGGAGTTGTGACCTGTGCACTAAAGCAATTTCTCTGTAGCTTCAGCTATTTTAATCAGTGAGCATTATTCAGACTGCAATCAACAACATTTGGTGGATCCTAAAGCTTTAGAAATGTTGCCAAAAATGTTCACAAAATACTTTTTTTTAAAAAAAAATAATTATCAGTTACGGCCCAGCTGAACTGGCTGAAGCTGTAGCATCATTGTTCTGCTGATACACATTGATATTTTTGCACACAGTATTTTCCTTTGATGCTCATGTTTAGGGGAATGCTTAAGGGTTCAAGACATGCTTTTACTGTTTTTACAGACAATTAATAATATGCATAAATGGTACATGCTATTATAATAATGTGCAAGAGCATTTCTGTTCCCCAAGCAAAATAGTCATACCCTAAAAGGTACAATATGGGTATACAACTTCCCAAATGTGTATTGTTCCCTTGGCCTACAGTACCTTAAACAGACATATTATGCATTATGCTGAATATCGGGCATTTGGTATAAATGCTTAACAGCTGTTGCAGTGGATATTTCTAAATTTAATAATATTTGCCTTTCACTTTGGTTATTATTTGGTTATTAATATTGTCACATTATATTATCAATACATCACATGTTGACTAAAGATCTGACGTGATTTACGCACTCACTCATTCATCACCTATACCGCTTTATCCTGTATACAGGGTCGTGGGGGCCTAGAGCCTATCTCAGGAGACTTAGGGAACAAGGCGGGGCACACCCTGGACAGGGTGCCAATCCATCGCAGGGCACACACATACAGTATACACACTTACACGCAATTTGGGAACATCAGTTAGCCTAACCTGCATGTCTTTGGACTGTGGGATGAAACAGAGTACCCCGAGGAAACCCACCAAAGACATGGAGAACATACAAACTCCATGCACACAGACCTCGAGGCGGAAATCGAACCCAGACCCTGGAGGTCCGAAGTGACAGTGCTATCCACTTAGCAACTGTGCCGCCTTGAAATAATTTAACTTTACTTTGACATTACAAAAAAAAAAAGAATGCGCACTTAGGATGAGAAATGTTGATAAATATTTTTTCATGTTGTTTTAGAATCTGACAGTTGACCCTGTACATCTATCCATGCATCTAGGAACCTCTGTAGTCCAGCCAGGGACCGTGGAGGCCAATGATGATCATTAGATGCCAGTAGTGTCCATTGTATTCATTCCCATTTGGGCGACCGTGGTAGGACCTCCAGTCAACATTCAACACACATTTACACACTACAGGCAATCTGGAAAAGCCAAGTAGCATAATCTGCATGTCCTTGAACTGTGGGAGGAAACTGGAGCACCTGGAGGAAACCCACCAAGCACGGGGAGAACATGCACACAGCAACTCCATGCACATAGACCCGTACATACACACTGCACACACTCTGTACATACACTGAATTAAACCCAGGTCAATAGAATGGCAGGTAAGAAACTTGCCACTAAGCTACAAAGATATAACTGCTTATATATCTATCTACATATACACATCATTTGCAGAGGTGCAGGCTTTACAGTATCAAAGTCTCTCTCAAACCGCCATATAGAATCTATTAATCACTACATTGCTGTTTAATTTCTGGGTTAATCTCAGGCTCAAATCTTCTGCCTAGACTGCTATATTTTTCCTTGACTTTGGAAAAAATCCCCCAGGCTGGTTAGTTCTTTTTGAAAACTTTTTTTTTTTTTATTAAAAACTTTTACCTACAAGGTCTACAAAGCTGCTTATAGTCATATCTGTCTTCATCTATTGTATCTAAAAATGCCGTTGTAATTCGAGCCAAGTGAAAAAGCCCTTAAATTTACATAGCCTGCATACCTCAGATAGTTTCTTTTTTCTTTTATAAAATTGGAGAAAGATGTTTTAAAACAGTCACAGCTGTGCATGAAGGAACATGGGGACTAAAAGCATACATGTACAGTAAATGGTAATAAATTGCATATTTAAAATATCCAAAACAGGAAACTGAGAAAATTGGAAACTGGGATGTTGATGTTGACTCTAACCGCAAACTAAACAGCAATCAGACTGCACATGCTTTTGCAGAAAGGTACTTAATATGCAGGACCACAGTCCAATGCTTTCATTAGAGCAGTATGAACTGATGACAAAGTGTCAACATGAGGAATTGAAAATGAAAGGTTAACCGTGACACACTGAAGATAAGTGTGCCTGCTGGTGTTCATTTTACAGGAACAGTCAACATATATTTTAATATGTATTTTAATATATTGAAAATAAAGGTGAAAATTCTACAGCATATAGCTTTCAGGGCTCTTGGTGTTGCTACAGTTCTACAGCATTTTTTTCTTAGTAGGCATGTGACAAATTGTTCATTGGGCAAATCGTAAAGTTTCTTTTATCTCTCTGATTGGTATGACTTTTTTTTTTTACTATTATTATGTTTAAGTACTCTAACAAGACCTTCCTCACTTGCGTCTGCAAATCTCTGACCCGCTTATTGAGAGTTTCTGTTTACCCTTACCAAATGAAAATGGCAAAAGTTAAAATCAACTGCAGGTTGTAATATCTCCTTAATTTGTTATGAAATATCAGTCAGTCATTTTCAGGTGGTTTTGAGTCTGTGGAATGGATGGAATTTGTACCAAAGGGAACAAATTCCATCCATTTTTTTTTTTTTTAATGAAACCCCTTAAATTAAAGTCTACACTTCAATTAAATCTTGATTGCTTAATTTTGGACCTGACAGTAATTAAATGACTGAAATTCAGCGTAATAGTGATTCCAAAATTAAGTACTTTAACTACTGACAAATCTTTTTTTGAAGAGGACTGCCCTGAGCTTTGGTCTTGTACAGGGTGGTCCATAACATCTGCCCCAATATAAACGGTACTACTGTATACTAAACTATAAACGCTAAATAACTGAAACAAATGGGAAATTAAACCTCATTCTTTGCCCTTTAAAAGTCCATGATCATTTAATTTAACTTATCTAATTTAACATATTTAATTTATCTTAGTTGTGTACAATAAATAATCGACGTAGTTGACTAAACCCAGTGACCAAATTAGTAGCCAACGAATTTGATTATGGATTAGTTGATTTAGTTGCTGTCTTTGTAATATGAGTTTTCATTTGGGAGAATGTATTGATTCAATGGTTAGGCTGAACCATGTTTTGCTAAGTAAGTTGTCCTGAACCGAGATTTGGATGGAGGCCCAGTGGATCCACTGACATGAAATTTGATCAGCATATGTTGGTTAAAAACAGCAAATTAATAAAGAGATCTGGGTTCAGCAGGGTCCTGGCTGGTGCATTTCAAATGCTGGAAAATGGCACGGAAGTACAAAAAATATATACTTAACCCTGGGCAGTCATTGAAATATAAAAAAAATTGTCATTGTCGTCATTTTTCCAAAAAGTTCCAAATTGAGGTTAGTTACAAAATCCATTAATTGGGTGAAGAACCACATTTGGTAACTTCCGTAAGACCTGTTCATTTTTGCATTTCTTAAAATTATTTGATGTATATTTAAATTTTGGAACATTTATATGCTTAAATAAATGTGTCTTTAACTTGTGTGTGAATGTGTGTAAGTATAAAGTAAAAAGAAATCCAGACAGATAAGTGTTACGTTTAAGTGTTTCTCGCTGTGTGTGTGTGTGTGTGTGTGTGTGTGTGTGTGTGTGTGTGTGTGTGTGTGTGT
>JAOTRS010000022.1:9317735-9335934 GCA_028565755.1 Dinotopterus cunningtoni
AGAGTAAACACTAATGGTACGATTAATTATATTATAAAAGCGTCAGCAGGCATGAGTGTGTGTGTGTGTGTGTGTGTATGTGTGTGTGTGTGAGAGAGAGAGAGAGAGCAAGAGAGAGAGAGAGAGAGAGAGAGAGATTTAACACATAATGTTATTTGACTCTTCATAAAATTTTTTAAAAAGGCTTAGACAGTTGGTATAACCACGCTAGCAAAGGCACCCATATTCGATTTATTATAATAAAAATACACAAAACAGTATGATGTGCCTGTCACTACCATCAAAGACTCAGAGAACACGTTTGGAGACTAAAGGGGACTATTTAATGCTTATAATTGCTGTGCTGTTGCAATGCCCTGGATGTCTGAAAGACCAAAAATCTTACTATGAAATAAAAGTCTGTTTATAAATTGACAAAGAAGAAATTGTGACTATTAATATGTGTTTAGTTTATGAAATAGCAATGTTTCCCTCTTCTCCCTCCCTCATTTCGGTCCGAACCAAGCTGGCTTTACATGCTTTTTTGTTTGGTAGCTCTGGTATGCTACCAAGTAGAAACCAGAGCTACCAAACAAAGAAGCATGTAAAGCCAGCATTTTTAACCTTACAAAGCCACATAAGCAGGCACCTTTGAGTCAACTGCAATCAGCATCTACCATCATCAGCATGCAAGATCACACCCACTGATGGCATCGTGAGAAATTGAACTTGTGATCCACGTACAATAAGGTGAATGCTTTTCTTTTGCATCACACAGGAACCCAGAAAACTGCAATCTTAAACTAGAGAGGTACATTTTCTGAAAAAAAAATTCTGAAGAAAATGTGAGTGGTGCTTGCTGTGGCAAAACTCGGGCCCGCCCATATCTCTATGACCATGGGATACATAGTGAGGATCAGTTTCAAAGCTTCTATGGAAATTAGCATAGCAGGGAATGCAACTGTGAGCACTTCTTTTAATAGGGAGTACCATCCCTATTATATATCAATGGGGTAAATTTGGGCCCTACAACTTATACCCTCTTGTGGGGTATGTTTTGACACAGCTTGCAAACCTCTTCAAATGTGGTAAATTAGAAATTTTTTACGAAATTCTTGCTCTTTGCCAGAATCTGACAAAATTGGTATAAATGTTAAGTCTATGGGATTTTTTTGGGCAATTTACCGCCCACCCCTTAGAAATGTCATAGCACCCCATTCCCGGATAAGCCGCACGTTTTGACATCTCATTCATGGGTCTGTGACAAACCGTACGGGACTGGTTATGTGTCAAACTTTTGTGCGGAAGAATAATAATACCAAACAGAAAAAAAAAGAATAATAAGCCTGAGAGATAACAATAGTAGTGCTTCGCTTCGCAAGCACCACTAATATTAGATAGTAAAATTAAAGTACTTAATAAAGATAAATAAGCAGACAAAAAAACAAACAAAAAGGTTTTCTTTTAATATTAATTTATTTCATTCACAAGTTGTACTGTCTATTGTCTTTTATTTTAATCTTCACACTTTTTTTTAGCTTTTTATTCTGGCTCTTAATGGCTCTTAATGTACAGCAACTTATGCCCAACACCAACTAACCTAATATTTATGCCCATCACCAACTAACCTAACATTTAGGTGAAATAAACTTGAATTTATTATACTAACATGACACAAAAATGCAATACCTACTGTATGTAAACACTTGATGCCTAACAAAAAGGGACATTCACCCAGCCCCAAAATAGCAGGGATTTTCAAGTCTTGTCCTATAGTGAACAGTAGCATGATTTCCCTGGTTTAAAGGTATTAGGTGGAATGACAGAACGTTTAACATAGTATTCTTAGAGCTAATAATATAGCGCTAGCTAATGACACAATAATTAATCACAACCGGATAACTATTCTAATTGTTGTATTTCAGCTTTTGTATCCACTTTAAGAAAGAAAATCACATAGAGAATTGTGCCATTAACCCATTCTAAAATACAACACATGCATTTACTCTCAGAATGTAATTAACATTTTTTTAAATGTACACTTCTATGCCTAATATCTCAATGACAACTGTATCTGATAGAGATTAAGATTGTGTATATTCATGGAGCTATAATGGACTGTCAGCTCATCCAGAGTACTGTATATTCCTGCCTTGTGTCCAGTGTTCCCAGGATAGGCTATGGATCCTCTGTTACTCTAACCAGGACAAAGAAGGTAAAGTTTTTTTTTCTTAATATGTCTTAGGGCCCAGAGTCTGATCAATCTGTTCACTGAGAGTTAAAATATCACTGCACCACATATAGTGTTAATCATCACATAAACAGCTTTTCAACGCAGGTTTTGTGACTGATGAGAATTTCTTTCTTAGATCATATGCATAAATAAGCATTTGATCATCATCATCCTTTGATTTTAATTTTGTTTCAGTCTCAGGAAGTCAAAGAAGTAGCATATTTTTGGTAATGCCAGTTAAACCTACTAGTCCTGCTGTCATCTCTGTCAATTTAGCAACAGCATTCCAAATATGAAAATTCACCTACACACATTTTCACATCAGTAGCATAGAAAAATGTATGGAGCCCTCATAATGCAGTGATAAGATAAATGAGATACTTTAAAAAGAGGGGGAAAAAAATTAAAAGGCAGGACCATTTTTGGTTACATATTTTCATAATACACTTTGATAGGCAGATTATCCATTAATAGTAGGTCTCTTTTTCCACCCAACCTGTGAAAAGAACAAAGAAATTACTAAATAATATCCTGTTCGTGGTTTACAAAGAAAGAAACAATTGTGTATACACACACAGAGTGAGTCCAAAATTATTCGCACTCCAGTTATATTAAAACTTCTGTTTTATCAGTGCTTTACGTTTAAGGCTACTGTCTCCCCAGTCAAGCTGGCCAAGTGTAAACATTAGTTCATTTGTAACTGTGTAACTGTGGCATAAGAAAAATGCCTTATTATACACATTGTAAAAGCTACAACTAGATAAATGTTGAATGACTTAATATTGTATTGTTGGCCCAACTTCTTACAGTGGTATTTGTTGAGACAACAGGTAACATTATGTTCTTAAAAACTTTGGAGACACAGACTGAATGAACTAAAAAATCAACTTGAACCAGCAATTCACATTCATTGAGATGCTTCATTGAGTTTTTATAGGAACCCCACCCCCTCCCCCTGCTGGACTGACGCTATCAAACTGCAGTAGCGAGGTGAAGGTGGCTGTTTTGTGAACTCCTTATTCTGGGTAAGTATTTATATATATATTTTTTTTTTATAAAAATCTGTTTTGGTTAGCTTACGGGTATTTTAGACAATTAACAGTATACTGTATATACGTGACGCTACTGAGGCATCCTGACATTATTGAGTTGAGCTAAGTTAATGTTAGGCTTCATGTTACTGTACTGTACAGGGGTTAGTGAGCTAAACTTTTACAACCGTGTATATCTTTTTTGACCACTTTGCCCTGTTTTTTGCCAAGCAACAGCATCTTGCTTCACCCCAGCACACACAGCTGCGTAAGCGGTTCAAGAAAAAACTCTAAAGTGTTTAACAGTTAAGGAGTAGCGTCGCTTCATTACCCGGTAAGTTAAATTACTGTATATAAAATTTTCCATGTTAATTTGGCTTCAGAGTCGCTAATGCTCATCTACGAGTGTTACATTGGTTAACTTATTTAAATAAAAGCTGAATTGAGTAAATACCCGGTTCATTTAAAACTCCAAACATGTAGTTACTCATGAGAATGATAAATGCTTGAAAATATCAAAACTTTTGTATATGAAACAATAATAATAACTATGACTCAAGATGTGTGTTATTGCGCATTCTTCTGACAAGTCAGAATTAGCAAAATCATACTGTAGGAGTGAGTGCTACCATTCCTCAATTGCTTGATATTATCAGAATGGGGGAAAAAGATAAATATAACATATTGAGGTCACAGCCATCAGGTGACAATTTTGCTTTTAGCACTTGGCTAGGAAATGAGCAAATGGGAATATGTCAGTAAATACTTCTGAAGTCAACCACAGTAGAAAACACAACAAAGCAGAACTCATATTAATCAAGTGTGATTTGCTCACCTCCTGGTCGTCGCCTCAGAATAAATTTGCGAATTTCATCATAGACGAAGATGAGCAGGCTGTATGGAAAAGCACAGAACCACCAGTACACCCTACAAGGAGAGAAAGAAGAATAGAAAGACAAAGCAGAAAGAGTGGGGGATTTAGAAAATAGGGGAGGGGGGGAGATGAGGGGATGAATCTACACAAGCTATTCAGACTCCTTGTATCATTCATAACATAGTATAGAGTGTGTTCATGATGTTCACTTCAACACAAAAATGTTTTTGAGACATAACATTTTTTTTTTTTGCCTTGTGTAGTTTTACATATTGATATTACAGTATGTCTATGTTGCTGCAATAAATTATGTTACGGAATACTGTTTAATGTGTTTAACCTAAACATACCAATATTTATCATTATTTATCATTATGTATTATGGTTCAGCTTCACACATTTTCTTTAGTTTTGTGTTTAAAAAATAAAAAATAGCTCTACAGTACTTTATTTCTGCATTTTTATTTTTTTGAATTTTGAAAAACAAAAAAAGTCAAAAGGTTTTATTTTCGTTAAAACTAGATTAAGGTACACTGCCCGAAAACAAAACAAAAAAAATCACCACTTTAGAAGGGTCAAATTATTGGTCTCCATCAAGTACCAAAATTAATTAAGCAGATTAGAAATTACTGGAATTACTTTAAGAACTGTCCAACAAATTACAGTGCTGAACCCATCAACTTCATAGAAGAAATATGGGCGGAGAAAAATCATGACTGGAGATCACTTAAATGCTTAGTAAAGATACATAGTAAAAATAAAAAACACTTAAATTTGCTAGGAAGCATAAAGATTGGACTATGGAGCAATGTGTCCAATCATGTCATGTGGTTGGATGAGTCCAGATTAACCCTATTCCAGATTGATGAGTGCGACAGGGTAAGAAGGGAAGTGCATGAAGCAATGCTCATCATGCATATTGCCAATTGTACAAGTCTCTGGGGGCAGTGTTATGATCCAGGACTGCTTCAGTTGATTTGGACTAGTCTCATATTCCAGGATTCAAATAGGCAAGTATGGTTCTGGGAGCATGTGGAATAATTTTCACACATGAATTCGCCACCACACTGTGCAATGTAATCAAATGCTAAAGGCGGTCAATGAAATCTTGGAGTGTGTGGCTTTTTTTTTTTTTTTTTACATCGGAATTGTATTAATAAGCTGTAATAAGGAATTATTAATACATGAATCAAAGGCAAATGAGAAAGAGAGAGAGAGAGAGAGAGAGAGAGAGAGAGAGAGAGATACTGCTGCCTGTCTTACTTGAGTGGGTACATGCGCAATGCAACATCCATTCCAGGGCAGTAGGACAGGAAGGCGGCAAGGGCTGTCTCAGCAAACAGGCCGAAGATCAGAATCTTATTTCTACAGGACAGGAAATTAAATGAGGTTATATCTGGGCTGACACTGAAAATCTTTTTCTATGTTCTTAACAGTCTTGAGACAAGCATGCCAATGTCATCAGCAGAAAAATGTGTCTAATCTTTTTATGTTATTTATTTTTCCTAATAGTTCATTTATTTGTTTTCCCAACACATACACAGTTATTGTTCCTCATACATTCTCAGACCACATACTTCATGCCCTGCTGAAAAAGGGAATTTCTGCGTGTTTTGCAGATGATGAGGTCAGCCCACTGCACCACCACAATGCTAACGAAGAAGGATGTGTGACAAGTGAACTCTACTATCTTGCGCTGCTCGTAGGTCTGAAAAAAAAAAAACCCACAAAAGAGCACAAACAGAAATAAGCAATACAGTTTTACTGGAGTATGCCGGTGTTTTCGTGCACAATCTGGATAATCTGTGTGTTGTTGTGGACAAATAGACATGTATTATTTTGCATTGTGGAGAAATCGTTTTATTATGCACTTATGAATATTACTTGAGGGGATTGGAAAATTAACATTGAGGTTCTGTGTGAAAATGGCAGAATTTTGAGCAGGAAGTGTGATCGCCTCTGTGGCAGGTGCAGGTCATTGTGTGAGAAGCAGATGTTAAAGGGGTATTGTATTTGGAGAAGCTGTGCATTACAAATTGAAATAACACCCATGCCTCGTGCTATTAATTTGACAACTGAAAGAGAAGTGGAGACATCTGCTATGTGAAATACTGCTATTTATACAGCAAATAAATCACAGCTATGTTGAATAATAAAAGTATTTCCACAGACAATTTGAGAATAACTTACAGCATTGGTTCTAAACAGCTGTGATACTAATCAGAAAAAAAGGCTGCAATTTGCTAGATTTGCTAGATCTTTAAGAATGTCAGAATAAGAAGTGAAGCAATGCAACCAGCATGCATGGGGTCGTCATGCATACAAGTCTCTGAGGTGTAGTGTTGTTTGGAATGGCCTAGTCAAAGTCCAGACCTCAACCCAAATGAAATGCTGTGGAGAGACCTTAGGAGAGCATATGCAAATTATATATGCATAGGCAAAAAAAAAAAAAAAAATCCAAATGAACTAAAGCAATGTTGCAAAGAACAATGGCCCGAAACGATATGAAAGAGTTATACATTCTATAAATGATATGGATTTTCTTACCAGAAACTATTACTTTAAATTGTTGCTACAAGTAGTGCATATACATTGTTTTTTCTTTTTACCTTCATTTTTCATAAATAAATAATGGCACAGTGAAAAAAGTTGTTTGGCTAAGGTTGTATTTTCCTAATACTAATGCATATTAATGTATTTGCCCCCATGCAATGCATGCTTGTGCCAGCACAATAATCAACCTGTAGAACCTGCATGAACGAACATTTATTCTATGAGACTCCATCAGTGATTTTTTTTTTGTTTGTAAGAGAAAGTGTCTGTAGGTCTGTGTTTGTGTGCACATGAGCTTATACCCATTGCTGTCCATAGCTGTCCTCTACATCGTTGACATTGCGGTCATCCCAGTCAAGTCGCAATCCCAGAAGTCTATACGGCAGAAATCCATTCTCCGCCAATATAACAAAGTAGGTAAAGAACCCAGCTAAAGCCTGGATCATACCTACAGGCACACAAATTAGTATAAAAAGGCAATAAGTTAAAGATGAATGAAAAATGTTGGCTGTCTTATGGTGTGGGGAACATTTTGCTGTCCTAGTTTTCACCGACTTTTCCACTTAGAAGAAAGGGGTACTGCAAACCAGCATGAAATATTCTGACTGATTGCCTTTATCCACAGATCAGTCAGAATACAATATGTATATCCACTGCGTACAAGCCATCACTGAATTATTTGATGAATATAAAAATATTGTAAATCAAATAATGTGGCCTTCACAGTCATCAGATGTCAAGTCAACTGAACACTTACTGTATGGGATATGTGTTTATGTCTGCATCTTTCATTGGTTTATTGGACAGCTGCATAAATTGATTTACCCCAAACCCAGATCCCACTGTGAAATCACTCTTTTATGTAATGAATTAACGAATTCCACAAATCCAAGGAAAGTGTTTACTAATCAATGCACTTCCAGAAGAAACAGTTTGCACTCTGCCCCCTTTGTGCATATAATGCTGCCACATAAAATTTTGAAATACCCTCATCTGATGGACAGTCAGCACAGAGACCATGGTCTGTTTGGACAGAATGGGGCTATGTAACACTGTCTCTGCAGTGTCATTCACACCAGTGACAGCAGTTGGCAGACATGCAGCCATAGATTTAAACAGTTACGCACAACCTGAACCAAAGCCTTTCCATTTATCCATGAAGTGTACAGGGTATACAGTAAGCTGTCTGGCTGTTCACAAAAAAAAAGAGGTCATTTCTTGTTGTGGCTGTACAGCATGTAATGAAGGTGATGGATAGACAGAGTACTGTATTTTCATCACCTGTTACCAATGACATTATGCTGTAGTTATAGTGCGGCTCTGGAAGTGACATCTATTTAGGTTTTAAACAATTTGGATAGAATCCAGAAAACTGTAAAAAAAAAAAAAAAGAAAGAAAATCTGAAAAATCCAAAGGTTTATAATTACGTTCTAATTCTAATGATTAGTTCTAATTCTGTTTATGATTACAGAATTAGAACTAGCCCCAAAAACAATATTCTATAAAAATTACATCTCATTCATTTATTCATCTTCTATAGCTTATCCTAGGAGACTTCAGGCACTAGGCGGGGGATCCCCCTGGACAGGATGCGTGTCCATCTCAAGGCACACACACTATGGGCAATTTGGGACTACATGTCTTTCGACAGTGGGGGGGGGAACCCATATTGCCTGAAGGAAACCCACCAAGCACATGGAGAACATGCAAAACTCTCCGCAAACTGACCCAAAACAGGAATCGAACGCTTAGCCTTGGAGGTGCGAGGCCACAGTGCTAATCACTACATCACCATGCCACCTATAGAAATTATGGTGTAGCTTAATTCATATGCACTGTAGCAAAACTCATTTAATACCCAGCTCATTTGTGAATATTTTACATTGCTTATTACTAGGCTTCCAACATTGCAATCACAACAGGAGTTCATACATGCTGCATCTACACACGTCTGTCACAGTTTGTGCATTTTTGCATGATTCCAATGGAGATATCTTTTAAGAAATATTACATAACTCTGGTGACTATTTTTAAATTCTGTTTATAATATTTAAAATTGAAAATGAAAGATGAAATTGAGTACTAAGCACTTTCAGCACCAGAAACACCCACAATTTTATCTTGTTTTCTTTAGAGCTATTCTTGTCTATCCTACAAGCGACAAAATGAAGTGATATGGCAGATAAACACTTTACTAACATTTAATACAATAATGACACAGTAGTTTTGGAAACACTGGAGAAAAATATGTATATGTGGTTGTGTTAACGTGGTAAAACACTGCTCTGTGAAGGGAGTGAGAGTCAGAAAAGTGGGAAAGAACACACATTTGCAACGAATGTGGCTAATTAGTGTCTGTGTGTTGCGGTAAACAGGAATAAATATAAAAAGGAGATCAGAAGAACAAGAGAGAGATGTGTATGTGGCGTTGCAATTAAAAGGAAAAAAACTTCACAGGAAAAACTTGAAAAAGACAGTCCAACCCCGGAGCAATTACAGCCATGGTTCCAAGCACTGTTTGCTCAACATCTCCAAAATGCCCGTTGCTTGTTGTCTCCCTATCACTTGGTTCCTCCGAGGTTGGGGGGGTATTTGGGAGGTAAGTGGATGTTCAAGAGGGTCCAGTGCCACCACACAGAGTCATTGAAGGAGGCTATCTGCCTGGCGAAGGAGTATCTGACAGTACGGCATGGGCAGGAAGAATATACTCTTCTTTCACTCTCTTTCTCTTTTCGTTTTCTTGATGTTTCCTTACCCCTGGGTCATGGAGAAGGTGTCTTTTCCCTCAAAAGCTTGTACCATGAATATTACTGTCTGCCCCTCCCTTCATCCCCTGTGTTTGCCTCCCCTTCACGGCAGATAGACAGTTTCACTCCTCTGATTATTTCACAGGTTATAATCAAACCTCGATCCACCAAGATCTGTTGCAATGTGGGGAATTGGGTACAAAACAAAGGGTGCAAGCTTCATAAACTGCTCAAATAGTCAGGCACAGCTCGCTTTCACTTGACACTGGATCTCACTAAAAGATAAGGGGATATCCATCCATTTGTGGCATGAGCAGTGGCACCCCCAAATGTATGAGATAGCAGAGCTGTCTAGAACCCACAACCAAAAAGGAGGAAATACAGTTTCTGGGGCTGGCAGGCTATTATGGTAGGTTTGTGAATAACTATTCACATGTCAGCAGCCTACTGACCATTGTTACTAAAAAGGTGGCTCCAGATCAGGTCCAGTGAATGGAGCCATGGCAACAAGCTTTTGTGCAGGTTAAAGCAGCACTCTCTGATTTCTCTCTCCTCCCTTTTATTATATAGTGACACCTCAGCTCAAGGGCTGAGGGCATTGGTGTCCCAGGTGGTGAAGGAGAGGAATGCCCCAAGCTGTATATCAGCTGTTAACTCTCAGTGCAGAAGTGTAAATACAGGAGTATAGAGATCCTACACTCATCACACTACATTCCATGTCAGTAACTCCACTGCATGAAAGATGACAGGGTGCAGATCACCCGTTGGTAACTAGTGCTCCAACCCTTTAAATTTGAGATGATGAGGGTAGGTGGCTTCGTGAAGGGAGTAAGAGTCGGGGAAGTGGGAAGATATGCACACCTGCTGATAATGTGGCCAATTAGTGTTAATGCGTTGTAGTGAACCAGAAAAAGTACAGAAGAGAGCAGAGGAGGAGAATAAGATACCAGAGCTCTGGAGAGGGTGGCAATGTGTGTACATATGTGGTTTGGCAATTAAATGGAAAAAAAGTAAAAGTCAACCCATAGCAAACCCTTCTGTCTGCCCATCATGTCCCTGACCATGTTTCTGAAGTGTGTATTTTGGAGGTAATTGCGTAAATCCCATTTTGTAATCCCACAATAAAAACTACAATGATGATTGCAAAGGGAATATTTATTTAAAATGTGCATCTTAGTCTTGAGCTAAAATGTAAAAAAGTAAAACACCTACTAATTGCATTCATCAGGTTCTAAGGGTTAAGAGGATTGCCTTAATCATTTGCCCTGACTTAAAATTTCACAGTGGAACAAATATGATGCGGAAACACTGCTTTTTTATTTTTGGCATATACAGACTTGCCCTTGTGTGTAAGCATGTGTCTTACCAATCTGCCCATATGCCATACTAATGAGTCTCTCGTTGACCAATTTGTCAGTTTTGGGGTTTCTTGGTTGACGCTTCATAATATCACTTTCTGCTGACTCATAAGCCAGAGAAATGGCAGGAACCTGGAAGAGAAAGGGGGAACGAGATGGAGAGGGAGAAAAAGAGAAAGAAAGAAAATGTGACAGTGCCCCTGGGCAGCAGCAGTAGAACAGCAACAATTATATAATATTGAATTTTGTGTATTTGTGTGGCTTTGACACACAGAACAAGTATTTTTTTGTCCTCTATGTCACATAAGAGGTCAAAGGACATTCGTAGATTGAATGAAATGATGAAGACAATTGAAGAAAATGAAGAAAGTGACAGGGTGTGACAGCAATCTTGTGTCTGTCAGTCTGACACATATTTCTAGACTGAATAGAGATCACTGTTATCTTACCTGGGGCAGAGGTTTTTGTAACTGAGTATCTCTCTTTCTTTTTCTCTCTCTGTGTGTGTGTGTGTGTGTGTGTGTGTGTGTGTGTGTGTGTGTGTGTGTGTGTGTGTGTGTGTGTACTCATGCACGCATTTGTCTCTTACCATGTCAGTTCCCAAGTCAATGCAGAGGATGGTGACAGTGCCCAGAGGCAGAGGAACACTAGCAATGATGAAGAGGAGGAATGGAGAGATCTCAGGGATGTTGCTGGTAAGAGTGTAGGCTATCGACTTCTTCAGGTTATCAAAGATCAAACGACCTTCAGGAGATAGACAAAAGAGATGATACAGATGACTCCGTAAGTGATCTTTTTCTTTAACAAAAATCTTGAAGACAGAAATAACAGAAGTCCCACAATCTACATTTTCATGCTCAGTTAAAGTTTGCAGGTGAATACCAATACGACCTTTGCTGGAGAAAAAGCTTTGGTCATAGGTATGTTTGGAGAAATACAGAGGCAAGGTATTCAACCCCAAAAACACTGGACCAACTGTTAAGCATGGTGGTGGTAGCATTATGCTTTGGTCAATATGCTGACAGCATTATACTGTCTACCAAATAATAAAGAAGAGACTTCCTCAGCATTTTTCAGCACAACCTCAAACCATAATCTAGACATATGAAACTTGTTTATTTTTGACCCTGCATGTGCAATTTTGACTCTGTGTTAATTTTAGAAAACCAAAATACATGAAAGCATAATATATGCACATCAGAAATGTGTGCGCACCATGTTTCTCGCATAAAGGTTGGAAAAAACAAATATGAAAATGTGCCTGACTTTTCCAGTGTCTAAATTTTTGTTTATAATGAGTAATGACGTCAGCTTCTGTCCACCTGACTATGTAGAACACAGTTGAATAAAGGTACATCTCAAACCACTCAAATTGAGCTGCTATACTATATACTATATGCATGATTACGGTATGCTGCTGACTTTCCGCAGCCTATTACAGGGTTTATACTGAAAATTGGCTAGATAAAATCTTAAGCATAAGTCAGGTATGAAAGCTGCTCAATTTAATTATGTTTAAGGCTTAATCTTGTTTATTAATGTTGTTCCGAGCCACTGCTTTGGACTTTTGTAAAGAAAACATGACCATGGTTTAAAGGACAATATGAATAAGCAATCTTTTTTTTTTTTGCTATGTAGTGCAGTTCATAATTATATAAATTAAAACTTCAGTCCTTCAAGTGGAAAATAAACATTTTTGTGCAGAATAATTAATCATAATTAATTATCATTATATTATAAAATGTCATGTTTATGTATTTAATATCACTACAAGTCTTAATATTTCTTAGCATTTTTAACCTTCTTGTTACTCTCTTTATCTTACCCTCCTCCACTCCTGTTACAATAGATGCAAAGTTGTCATCCAGCAAGATCATGTCAGCTGCTTGTTTGGAGACATCAGATCCCGCTATTCCCATGGCAATGCCGATGTCAGCCCTCTTCAGAGCAGGAGAGTCATTTACCCCATCACCGGTCACTGCCACTATAGCACCCTACAAATGTAAGCAACAGTTACACTCCGGCTCTATTCTACTGTCAATAACCATTAAACTTTAATTTCTTCTTCCATTAGAAGTATTCTCAAAAAAACACCAAAAAAAAAACTGCCATACCACAAAGGCCTACCATTTTATAAAAGCAGAAATGTACTGTATAGTTTCTTGAGAAGGCAAGTGGGCAAACTTCGCCTATTTTTTTGCTGAATTAAACCGAGCTGCCCTGCACTACATCGGAGCAGAATTGTCTCTCTCTCTCTCTCTTTCAGCTCATATTTTTGTTACTCTGGACAAGAGATGCACCGTGGTAGATTAATTTACAGACCATATCAGAACTGTCTGTCAAAATTCCTCTTCAGTCACCTGTAGTCACCTACTTAAATTCTAATCTTAGATAATCTTCCCTGGAGGACTGTACCACGAAGGAGCTTGTAAACATTGGGCTTTCAGTATGATACTGAGGTTATAGGTTAAATTTTCTGTACTATAAATATTGTTTTGTCAACTCATGGGGTATACAGTAACAGACTTCTTTCCAAAATGGAACCTCTGTTTATAGGCATTGACTTCTGGTGACTTCTGAAGTAAATCAGCATTTTAAATAATCTGAATTATGAATACATTTTGGCCAAGATCTTGTATTGATGATGGAAGCATTGAACCACTCCATAAATTACACATAACATTGCTGAGCATAGACCTGACCAACCAAAGCACCCCTAGATCCTAACACTGCAGAGGCTAGTATAATTGGCAAATTGTCTTTTTTATTAGCCTCACTAGCAAGTACTCAAGTACTGGTATCAAAAAGTTTTGAGGTTTGCGCGTCATAGATCCGGTCAATTTTGCCATATGTTCCCTCTCAGATGCCTTAAAACCTAGCAGTAAAAGTCGTGGAGATGATGGGCTCTTCCACTGTGAAGACTGTTGCTTCATCTCTGTCACCCAAGTTCTGTCACCAGTAATGATCCTCAACATAATGGATAGTCATCCCCTTTAGTTCCCGGGTCAGTAGTCTGGGAAGGAACTGGGCAACAATATGGCTCCTGTTCAAATCACATGCAAGGATTCCCTCGAATGTTCTGTATGACACACCGACAATGGCAACAATGTTGTGGAATGTTCTCCACGGATCATTATGTACAAGTTGCTGAACTTGGTTTCAACATTTTCGCGGGTTGAGCACGACAACCCCAAACGACTCATTGCGGCATCGCTGTAAACTTGCCGAATCATGTCAAATGTCTCTGTGGAAGATTTGCCGAATTTCATGCAGAATTTCACATTTGCTCTTTGTTCTAACTTGCTGTCCATGGTGAAATAGCACACGTGGTAACGCGTGTCAGAAGAGCACCAGTTGCACAGCTCCTGGTGTACACAGGACGATGTCTTTTGCCACACTGACTTATGACAGCCGGCGCTCACTGTGACTGTGCATGCAGCCTTTTGCTGCCATCTGTTGGCGAGGTACAAAACACAAAAACTTTTGAAACCACCTCGTAAGTATTTGCTTATTCTTTTCCAAATTGTGACTTTTGGCTGGGAAATGTATTTTTTGTGCTATACAATAGCACTTTAGTATAGGACACAGAGTACAACCTCTTGCAAGTTAAGTCAATCAAATTGTAAATTGAACAGGCAGAGTATTAGAAAATCATTAGGAAAATGATGAAATTGAATGTTGAAACATACTTCACTAATAATCTAAATATGTCTTAATATAGCATTTTGGTTTTTTTTCCTTTGCAGAAAAGATCACTAAATCGAATTAATAATTCATCAAATAAATACCAAATCCACCAAGTAATATTTGATCCATTGATTGTTCTATGGTGAAATGATGCACCAAAATCAGGGAGTCTCTCCTTTTTAACTAAGATTATGCCATGCAGCACTGCAGCACTTGCCTAGGCTGGGTCTACAGTTAACAGTATTAAACTATTTAAGCGTGACCTGAGAATCCAATAAATTATTTCTGTCTTGACTCTCTTAAATGATCCCTGAGATCCAGGCAGTGACTCTTTATATGAAGTCATCATCAAGACATTCTGGCAGGCATACCCTCTGACTCCAAGCACAAAATAAGATATCAGTATTCATAACCAAGCTCTTATACAAAGCAGTGATAGAGCGTAGGCTTACTGTGAATACACTCATGAACAGGAAATTGTGCCTTAATGCAGTCAGGGTCTGATCACAAGTCGTGTAAACAGCTGTGAAAGTTATGATCCCCTTTCTGGGGTTCTATATTTGTGCACTAACAGGTATGCTCTTGTGTAAAGTTCACTGCAGTGCAAATTTCTAAGAGGCTGTAGACACAGTATAAAATGCATACTAATGAAGAATGTTGCTTTAAGTCAGTTACAACATGTTTAATAAAGAAAAATAAATCATAAATTTCATATACAACAGATAAAAATCAGAAAACTCTAATGGAATCAATCTCTTTCTAAAAAAATTTAATTGACCAGTGAGATCATTTCACAGTTCAAATGGTGAGATACAATAATAGTGATGTAATTCTTCCCAGCTCTGTGATGCCACAGGAAGCCGCCTTTATACACTCTCAGTCTTGCCTGAGAAATAATACAGTGGCATCATCAGGTTTAGACTTAACACCTTTGTGCTAATAGATAATTTTTAGCTAGTGCTAACACTGTAATCCTGCTTTATGCTATCCTTCAAAAGGTGAATTTTTGGCCAAAGGCTGTTTTATTTCACCTGGTTGTTAAAGAAAGGTCACCTGGATTATATTGCTTCAAAAAAGTAAAATAAAACAACCCTTGGTCAAACAATTCTCCTCCCGAAGCGTCTACCACAAAGCAGGATTACAGGGCTAGCTTTGGCTAAAACCTTTCCATACCCCAGAGGTATCGAGGCTAAGCCTGATGCCACTTCACTATTTCACAGGGAAGACAAATGTCCCCTATAGTGTGTTAGGAGAATCGACTATCAGACCTCAGGAGAGAATTCCAAAATTACAAGTTATCTGATGCCTGGCATTAGATCCATTTATTCCTTTGGTCATGTATGTTTTGTCACAAGATTTTGCTTATTTGTATTTGCAGTTTCCCTTTGGGATTAATAAAGCTAGCTAGCTAGCTCGATATAATAATAATAATAATAATAATAATAATAATAATAATAATACAATATAAGTATTTGGAATTAATACTGAACTCTAGTTAAATATCACCCAGTTGCAGTTGTGTACAGAACTCCTATCCTTAAATCCACAGAAGCAGACAACTATCTGCTTTTCACACACACTCCTACCTGTCGCTGACAGCCCTCTACAATGATGAGTTTCTGTTGTGGGGAGGTACGAGCAAAGACGATCTCAGTGTGGTTTTTCAGGATATCATCCAGATACTCTGAACTCATCTCCTTTAGATCAGCACCATGCACAACACATGCCTTAGCATCTCTGTCCCAGGCACACATAAAAACACACACACATGTTTATTTAGAACTATGCATTTTAGTATTTTATAAAGCAAGAAAAAAAACACAATTTATCGTCAAGATATTGAAAATATTTAGAGAATACATATGCAGATGCACACACCGTGGGTTAACTTGACTTAATGGGATGTTAAGTCTCTCTGCGATGTCCTCCACTGTCTCATTGCCTTCTGAAATTATTCCAACACCTTTAGCGATCGCCTTAGCTGTAATTGGATGGTCTCCAGTTACCATGATCACCTTTGCAAATGAGTTACAATGCTCACTGCATTATTCATAGATATTTAAAATGCAAATATGCAAAAAATGTTCAGGTTTTCATGCTTAATCTCATACATTAGCTCAGATAAACAGCAACGATCAACTTTGAAATGTACTTTAAAATATGGTCCTAGAAAAATGTTGTTCCAAGAATATTTTGTAAAATGACAAGCAATCAGATAAATGCAACTTGAGTATGGCTGAGTAACTTTTTAAAAAGATACACACAAATAATGAGTACTATGAAATAAATAATTGGATAAATAAAGGAATTAATTCATTAATTAATACCTTGATCCCAGCAGAGCGACACTTGCCCACTGCATCAGGCACAGCAGCTCTTGGGGGGTCAATCATAGACATGAGACCCAGAAAGCACATCTGGTCCATGGGGAAATTGACATCATCGCAGTCAAATGCAAATCCTCTTGGAAAATGATTGGGCGACAGGGCCAAGTGGCAGAAGCCTGTACAGGTTATATAGATTAAATGTAACAGAACGTGAAGAATGGTGAAGAATTTTTCTTAGCTAATGGGTAATTTAAACTCTCTCTAGAATATATGTTTAAAAAAAAAACTTTGGACATGCAGTGCCCATGAGCCTCATTAAGGGCTGAGGAATTACAATCTGTGCTGGCCACTAGCTCCCCTGCACTAGGTTTGCACACCCCTGAAGTAATGTGCTGTTGGAAAACTGAGAAATACCAATTTTCGTGTTTGGAAATTGTACTTGAACGCCCAACAGATAAATAGGTACTCTCGGATCCTGGATGATATAGGTGTTTTTGTTATTATCTTCCCCATATTTATCCCTGGTTTTCTCTTTTGTATGCCTTATTGAATTATTATTTATTATTTATCATAATGTGTTCATTTTATACTATTATATATTATATAATTTCTTTAATTTGGGGGCACTTGAAGGCCATGTTGTATCAGGAAAAGATAAGAGACAAATTATTTGAAGGACTGCATCACCAACACCATTGCACACATATCTCCAGATGTGCTAATGCGTGTTCATCAACATAGGGTGAAATGTATTACAATGTGGTAACTATGTAGAGTATTTTATATGAATAAATTGTTTCTTATAAAAATACCTCTTTTTCCAATGTGTGGAAAGTTATGGCCCACCATGTACTGTATTTACCTCCCTAAAGCAGCCCCACTCACTGTTCCTTTTCTTACCCAGAACTCTCTCCCCAAGACCTCCCAGATCCAGGTAGGCTCCCTGGAAAGTATCTCTCCACTCATTATCCAGAGGAAGCTCCTGGCCATTAATCATGATTGTACTGCACCTGTATATTTAAACACTTATAAATTACTGAAACTATGTACAGTACATCTTAGCAAAAACAGCATTATTCTATTAATTTAAGAATGATCACGTTGTATCGAATCAGAATAATCACCTTTAATCACGAATATAGATTTACAGTAATTGCACACTGCTTAAAACCACAGAATCAACAAAATGAATGAATCCATACTGTCAATGGTACTAATTTGCCAAGTCAGTAGTAGTTTAGTATTTATTGGCTGTGCATTGATTTACCTGTCCAAAATCCTCTCAGGAGCTCCTTTCATCACCAAGAGATGCCCATTTGGAATCTCTTCAATTTCATGGATAGACAGCTAGAGGGATGGATGGAATAAAAACAAAAATTGGTGTGTTTTTGTGGTGATTTTCTTTTCAT
>JAOTRS010000022.1:9336034-9353553 GCA_028565755.1 Dinotopterus cunningtoni
TATATCGAGAGAGCGAGAGAGAGATAGAGAGAGAGAGAGATTAATAATTATCAATTAAAAATGATAATCGATTGATATAGTAATATTACTAACTCAGTGACTCTGACATTGTGGATGTGTTTGTACCTGAAACTTGTTGGTTGAGTTAAATGGAATTTCTGCTATTTTAGGGTTTCTCTCCCTAAATGCCATTACTGACCCACAGCAAAGCTCAATACACTTTAGCAGAGCAGACTCTGACGCATCGCCTGCTGTCTCCATCTACATAAACACCAGATTCATAGTAACTTCCGATTGCAAAGACAATATTAATTAAGTTAAGGAGTCAATATTGTCCAAAAAAATTGATAAACCCAAATGCTTGCGGGATCACCTTTAGAATAGGAATATCTTTTTGTCCAGGTTTGAAGACAGCGCGATTGCAGAGTGCTGCTACGCGCGACAGTGCAGTCCAGGTGGGGGAGCTCCTATCGAAGGCGCCATTGCCTGTGAGCAAAGTTAATCACACCCATATACAAACATGTGTAAGTGTTTTTAATTAACTTCTTTATAATGTGCTTAAAGGGAATGGAACTGTTTATCTGAAATATTGAAATATAGCTCTGACCTGATTGATCCTCTGTAGTATCAGCCTCGTAGATTTGGTTGTCAAACCACATGTGAGCCACGGTCATCCGGTTCTGGGTCAGGGTTCCAGTCTTATCTGAGCAAATAGTGGAGGTGGAGCCCAACGTCTCTACAGCCTCCAGGTTCTTCACTAAACAATTCTTTTGTGCCATACGCTTTGCTGTCAGAGTCAGACACACCTGACATAAGGAAAGGGATAGAGATGGAAGAGAAGCAGAGAGTTATTATTAATAATTGTATCAAATATTTTTGAATTTTATTCAGTTACATCACTGTCAATTAATAAACAATTCCAGCTTCAATTTGTATTTGGATTGAATTGAGTGGAAGAGAGAGTATGAACGAAACAGTAAAAGAAAGAAGTGAATTAAATTTGGAAAGGTGACAGGAGCAAAATTGAAACTGGAATTGCACAGGACTAAAGGAAAGGGAGCAGTATTTATTCTCATTCACACAGGCTGTGGTTGTCTCTAAGACTGATGGAGAAGAATGGGTAGCACGCAGACATACTATAGACTATATCGTTCCATTTACACACACGACAAAGACATGGGGAGTCAAGGAGAGACAGACAATGAGAAGAGAGATGATGAGGCAAAAGAATATGACATTCATATATTTAAAAAAATAACATGAAGATGAACATAGAAACAGAGAGAGTAAACAAGACAGTCAGTGGATAAGGTAACAAAAGACGGTAAATCAGGTAAAGACAGACAGAGAGAATGAGACTGGTAGACAAAAAGACTTGTGTAGAGAGATACAAAATGAAAACAAAGACAGGCAGAGACAAAGAGAGCCCAAAAGAACATTTCAGAGACCGTTTTTCATACTGACAGTGGCCAGGAGCCACAGTGTATGTTTTCTGTGTGTGTGTTTGTGTGTCTGCAGAAAAGAGAAAAACTCCCAACTGCCAGGGATGGTGAATCACCTGCATACCGTCTTGTGAGAATGTGCACACATGCCAAGACTTGCCAACAAAATGACTAAGTGAAATGGACTAGTACTCTCAACAAATACTGCTGCATACAACGACCTTTCCCCTTCTTCTTCTCTCCTTGGACTATGCTGTTCACTGTTGTTCCTTTGGCAGTTTGTGACTACATTTAGAGCTACAGATATTGTGTCCTGCAACACTGAGGATAAACTCATCTCCTTTTCCTTGGTAAGTATTAAGACCATCAGGTCAATGGTTTCTAAAAATTACTCTCACTCATTCATTTTCTATACCTCTTACCTGTGGAGGGTCACAGAACACTTGGAGACTATCCCAGGGGACTTAATGCACGAGACAGGAATGGGGAGACCCTGGAATGGGGTGTCAATCCATTGCAGAGCACAAGCACACACACTTACTCATACACTGAGTCAATTAGCCAACTAGCTTAAGCTGCATGTATTAGGACTATGGGGAGAACACCAGGGTCCCCAAAAGACACACCAAGACTGGCTCAGACATCCCCTTTGCTGAATTCTCAGGGATGCTGTTTCTGGCATGGTGAGCTCAGCTGCCACATTTAGACCCTGAACTAATGTCAAATCGTACTCCTAATATTGGTAGAATTTTTCCAATTTACAGAAAGTCCTCTGTAAAGAAGTTCATATACAACTCATTTGTAGGGTTGGAGTGTTCCCATTCAACTGGACATGCGCAAATCAAATCAGTGGTGAAATGGTAACTAAAGACCATTCCTTTTCATTAGTTAATGTTATAAAATGTCAGACAAGCCATGCAACTACAAGACTGGTTCATATCACTGCTTTGCATTCCAAAGTCCCACCATTCTACCACTCCTTAATGGCGTGAATATTTTCACTTTTCAGCCTCTTCCTAGTGGCACATAGTAAAAAATGAACATTTTCAAGGAGGGTGCATATGTTGAGAACGACCTAGTGGAAGCAACCACCAAATACAGCAGTGTCCTGATGCCTGTTCATCAGGGAAAACAATATCGTATAAAATCAATCATTATTTTGATTTATGCGATTTTGTTTCCTCTGATGAATCTATCCATCAGAAAGCTATCCTTGTCTCAGCAAGGGAGCTCAATTTTGTGATATTCAACTATATAAATCATTCTCATTTCTGACACCATTTCCATATATCACCTAGCCCATTCACAAGTAGACTCACTGATGTCGACTCATTTGCACAATAGTGTTGTGGATAATAAGTCAAGATATTGCAAATATTCAGGGGAGACACATGTGGACATCTGGCACTAAAGTTAACACATTACTAAAAATGGTGCTCTTTGGAAGAACCTGATAGCACAGACTAATCCAGAGAAAGATAACTAAATGACAGAGTATTTATTGTAAATACTACATCAGACATCACTACCTGACTTTGATAAAGGGTCACTTGCATGCCAAAGTGGTGGCATGCAAGCGCACATATTATATACAGTATACACAGATATTGTCCAGGTGATTCTTACTGGCCCTGATGGGTATGCAGGGTTCACTGAAACACAATTACCCATATACGCAGTGTTTACGTATGTGCTATCCTTTTGTTTATTTGTGTGTTTGTATGTGAAAAAGTAAGGTGAGGGTATGCATCTGTGTAAAGATGATATTTTATGTGTGTGTGTGTGTGTGTGTGTGTGTGTGTGTGTGTGTGTGTGTGTGTGTGTGTGTGTAAACTTCACCGTGACTGTTGCCAACAGTCCTTCAGGGACATTGGCAACGATGATACCAATGAGGAAGATGACAGCCTCGAGCCACGAGTAGCCAAGGATGAGTGAGAGGATAAAGAATGAGATGCCGAGAAAGACAGCTACACCAGTAATGATGTGGATGAAGTGCTCAATTTCCAAGTTGATGGGGGTCTGGCCCACCTCCAACCCAGAAGCCAGGGTTGCTATTCTCCCCATAACTGTACGATCTCCTGTTGCGATTACAACACCACGGGCTGTGCCTGCACACACACACACAGACACATTAATATATATGGTATACCCATACATACAGTATATATCATATTATGAATAACTAAATAAACATGAGGATGATAGTCAACAAATAACTTTATCTGTGTGAATGAGAATGTATTACAATATTACCCTGTCTATAATACTTTGAAGATGGTAAATAGTAGTTATGAATGCTCTCAATAACAATTTTCAAAGAAACCTAACACACGCTATTATATGTATTAAAAAAAATGTCTATATAATAATCTTTTTTTCTTCTGCCTGAACATGATATTTTTGTTGGCTTCTGTTTTATTCTATATATCAGGTTGGTTTGATCTTATTAAACCGAGTACCAGCATTTAAAAAAAAAAAAGGCTCTTTATCACTTGGTGTTTTTAAAGCAGCAGACTCAGATTATAATAACGACTAGACGAAGCTGGATCCCTAAGCTCAAAGGGAACCCCTGGTTAGCCCTTCAATCATGTCATTTGCATAATCGATAGGTAGAAAGGAGCCTAATTATAGCATGATAAAAAGGAATACTGTACATACAAAGAACCACATAGCGTCTACATAATAATATTGCCTAGCTGTCCACACATAACAGGATTTTTTTTAATTCAGTCAAATTTGGCAAAATATTTTTTCAACTCACATTGCCTGTTACTAATTAATGACAGTGCTCCTATTCTATTTCTATCACATGCTCTACTGTTTGACAAGACAGACTTAGCCACATGATGAGAATGTCCTTGAAATATGTCATGGTTAGAGATATTGATTATCAAAGGGTTCCGGCTAAAGCAGCGAAGAAGAGCATCTAATAGTATGATGCTCTAAAGCATGTTTCAAATTCAAGGCCCCCTGCCAAAAAAAGCCTGCTGATTCGCTTCATTTGCCCTTCATAAACTGTAATTATAATATCAAGATGGATGGTAGTCCATTACTGCTGAACATTTGCACACTATCTAGTATTCACAGCAAATCTGCACCTGCAGTGACCACCCACGATCTGCATGTGCCACTGTGCTGCATCGTTTCATCTTGCATCATTGAAACACAGGTTAAAATCAATATCAATTTGCTGCACCTAATGCAAGTCAGACCATCATCTATTGCAAAGGCAATTCATTTGCTTTTGCTATATACTGAAGTCATTTGACTCTTAAGATTTTAATGAATATAAGAAGATACATTAGAATTTTTTATCTGATCATGTTAGTTAACAGAAAGCATAGTGCTTTTGGTGACAGACAACCCAATTTTCAGGTGATCAATTTTTTTCAGTAAATATCATATAATAATCGGTTTCATTTCACTTGCTTGCGAGAAATTCATTAAATCTGTATCCACTGACATCACCAAACTGTTGCATTCTTCTTTTGTAATGGTTTTTCATGATTGTACAAAATTTTTTCTAGCTGTTTGATTTGTTAAGGTTCTCCGTTTTTCGGGGTCAGGTCTTGTGATAAACATTTTCACTTTATTTTCACTTGTGTTTTGGACAGCTGTCTCGCCGCATGATGATGCTCCAGTCCAAAATATTGGATGCATTTCTTTGTAACTTGCCAGACAGATAGTTTCTATAGATTTCTAAATCAGGAGATTGATCATAAATAAAAATCAGTGAGGCTAGTCAAGGAGCGGCCATCCCAGTCCATGCCATGACACTACCATCACTATGCTTAACCTATTAGTTTGTATGTTTTGGTTAATGAGCAAATCCTTTCTCCACACTTTGCACCATCATTTCCATCAGTTTGGTAGAGATTAATCTTTATTCCAGAACTTTTGTGGATCATATCTGTAAATCCCAATCAAGCTTTCCAATTGTTACCACCAGTATGTGGTTTGCATATTGTGCTACATACTGTATGTATGTCCTGTATGTTTCTATAGTATTTCTCTTGATGAAGACTTCTTGAATGGTGGATCATAAATCCTTCACCCCTGCCCTGTGGAGGTTGTCTATAATCAACTGCTGTTGTTTTTCTTGGCTGATCTTTTTGATGTTTGGTTGTTAATAAACCAATGGTTTCGTTCTTCGTTCAGGACTATTTAAAATCTATGGGCTATGGCCAATACTTGTCCAATGGCTTTGAACAATGTTTCATCTTTTCTCAGCTTCGAAACGCTCTCTGGACTTCATGTTGGTTTATTCTTTTCAACCACAGATTAGACGTTCATGGCTATATGATTCCTAAACAATCAATTACACACTATGCATCTGAATAAGATGCCTATCAGTTCCAAGATTTATAAATTAAAAAATGGGTGGGTGCTAATTTGTCTAAAATTGGCTGAAATACTGATTTATCATCGTAAATATGTATTTTTTCTTCTTATCAGTTTGGTGTACAGCAAAAAAATTAATTGGCCCTGCTGTGCCAATAATTTTGGTAGGGATTGTATATTGAAAAAATACTGTCTATTGAAAAATACAGAGTTCAGCTGAGAAGTGTGACATGTTTACTTTTGAATGGATGCCCAAATTTTTATCATTCAGTGCACAAGTTACTGTTAGCCAATTTGCCCCCTAAATAAAACCAAATATTGTTAGTAACACCAGAAGTTTTAAAGATGACTTCCTTGAGCTTTTATGCCTCACCATAGTGTACCATTCTCTGTTTAAAGTTGGTAACAGATGTCTCAGCTGTATAAATGAGATGACTAACTGTTGCATTTATTCAAAAGTAAAAATGCAAGGTGAAAAAACAAAACACAATTTACATAACATTGCAAAGAAGGACAATATAGTGGGCTAGGGGACAGACCAGGTACGCCATAGCGCCCACTGATTTATAAGAGTTTTTCCTTAGACTGGTACAGCCAAAGTAATACAGTATAATTGGTTTTGGTGTACAATTGTTTCTTAATTGTTATTTGGTATGACTTCTATTATATGCAATATAATATTTTTATTATAAAATTTCACTTTTTTTTTTAGGTTTATCTTTCAAATAGGACAAATATATACTGTATGAATCTCTCACCCTCAACACAGTTTGTGGAGAAGAAGCCGATGTTTCTGGACTCAAGAGGGTTTTCATGTGTGCAGTCTGGAGAACGGGTCTGAGGCTCAGACTCCCCTGTCAGAGAAGAATTGTCTACCTGAATGAGAAGAAGTATGAAGTATAAATAAATATAATAATAATAATAATAATAATAATAATAATAATAATAATGCTTTATTCTCGGTGTGGAGTTTCTTTTTAGTAAAGAAGTGTGTTATCTAGAAGTGTGTTATCTATTTCATTTGCTGGCCAGATGGCTTACAGAGGTTGTTAAAGTGGAAAATTGTATTTCAATCTTTGTTTTAATTGAGAAAAGTGTAAGATGTGTAATTTTCCAATTAGCCTAATCTGCATGTCTTTGGACTGTGAGAGGAAACCAGAGGTACCTAGAGGAAACTCAACAAGCACGAGAAACTGCAAACTCTATGCACGCAGACCCAAGGTGGGAATTAAATCCGGACCCTGGAGGTGCAATGTGTCAGTACTAACTATTACACTACCATTCTGCCTACTAAGCAATTACAAGATATTTTTTTGGTAGAGGACTTCATCCTAGAAAACCAAAATTGATTATCTTAATCTGGATCTTGACCACCTTTGATGGGCAACTTCACAAGCCAAGATCTCGAATGAAGATGACAATATGGACTCTCCAGTCATGCTCACCCATGGGGGTGGTTAGATGGCCAACTTAGCCATGCTCATGCCTGAGACTTTTAAGGTGGCCTTTCAAGCCATGCTTAGGCTAGGGGCAGATAAGGAGGCATCCAAAACCAAGATCATGGCTGAAGCAGACAACCTCCTCAGCCTTGCTCACACCTGATCCCCAGGTGTCCTCCAGTCACATTCATTCCGAGACCCAACGAGATGACTTCGCCAGCTGTATTCACACTTGAGGCCAATGAGTTGGCCTCCCAACACACAATCGCACCAGCATCCCATTAATAACCTTGTTACTTTGCCACCAGATTCTTGTCATTGCTCCACCACCAGATGCTGATGCAATTTGCTGATCATGATGACCATTATTGAGGATGACATTAGTGCTTGTCAACAATCTGAAGTCATATTCTGCGCTTATATCTATTGTTCTACTACCTAGTTTGTGCCATTCTGACCTATATCTGCCCTTCTGGCCCCAGGGACAGGCTGGTGTATTTGACTGTCCCTGCCATTCAACCCTTGGAATTATGTGGACAGTTTACTTCGGGGTGAAGGATTTTAAAGCACTTCAATAACAACCCCTTTGGTGGGCTATTCTGTCACATATTTTGCTTATCATGCTGACTGCTGCATACTGTATAAGGCTCAGTCCACATAGCAACTTGCAGCACTATGGCACTTACTTCTGCATTTTCACGTTTCTCTTGCTTTTGCTTTGATTAATGTTCTGTCATTGGTTGCCTTTCTACAGTATATTGTGCCTCAGTCTGACTGTTTAATTTTGCACCCTGATTTATTTGGTTATTTAAGTCCTTATGTTCCTCTGTCCTATATCTAAAGAATACACTCAGTTTTACTATTGCCAGTCATGACCATAATTTTTAAATCATTGTCATGATTGACATCACAGTTTTGATCCTGCTCTTGTTTCCTCTTTATTTCTCTTTCTCTATTTCAATTCACGCTGTCTGCTAAGTGACTGACCATAGCCTACTTACAATTTTGATGCCAGTGTTTGATTTGTTCTCAAAGACAGATAATTCTGTCAACCTGCACTCCGGTTCTCCCATTTTGGCATTTTTAGGTTTTCAGTAGTGGTTGAGTGTATGTTTGCTTGTGCCCTGCAATAGGTTGGCACCTCATCCAGAGTGTACTCCGTTTTTGCCCTACTGTTTTTTGGACTGCAGGCCCCACATGACCTTCTACAGGATAAGCAGTATTGATGATGGATGGATGGATGGATGGATGGATGGATGGATGGATGCATGTTGAAGCAAGTTTCGCTAATTCTATACAATTATTGTTGTAATCTAACTGAATTGAATACAAAATCCATTAAATAATTTTTAACAGTTGAGTACATTTATAAGTAACAAGTACTTAACTTTTACTTAAGTTTCAAAGATTTTGACAAATTACTTCTACTTGCACTTAAGCAAAGTATATTAATATTAATTCTTCCTCTGTCTTTGTCTATGCGCTAAGATTCTGTCATTTTCTCATACCTTGCAGCCACTGGAGGAAATGACCCGTAGGTCAGCCGGAATGCGATCACCCCCCTTTATTTCCACCAGATCTCCCAGAACCACCTCCTCTGCATTGATCTGCCTCTTCTCACCATCACGGATCACTAAAGCTTGCTGAAAAACAGTGAAAAGATAGCGACAAAGAGAAGAGAGAGGGACGGAGAAAAAGAGAGAGATGTTAAACCAAATGTGTTATTGAGGGATAATATTGTCAATTAAAGATCCCAGTTTACTCATCTCAACTGGTCTGTAATCAGTAACAAATTCCATCACCAAAGCAATTTTTTATATTTTATTTTTACCTCACAATGGCAGTAATCAACCTTATCAATCATATATTCAGCTTAATCGTAATTATGTAAATATGTAATATTTTGATTTATTTGATTACTACATAAACTTCTAAACCAGGCCTAACTTACCAGCCCTCTAACACATGTCACCTCTAAAAATATCAAGTTATGGCATGTGTGTTACCCAATCCCAGTCCTGGCAGTCTTCTGCTCTGCTCACCTGACAAGTTCTTAAAGCAGTTGTTAATTAGCTCCTTGGTTAAATTATTATATTAGAACAGAAAAAAACCAAAATTTTGTAAGGTGCTACATGCTCTGTGTTATAAACACCTCCATACTAACTTCTCCTCGTGACCCATGGTCACTTATAGAGAAACAGAAGGAGAAAAGATGCTTGTCGCCTTGCACCTCCAGGGTCCGGGTACCAGGCTCGATTCCCGTCTCTGTGAGCATGGAGTTTGCATGTTCTCCCCGTGCTTGGTGGGTTTCATCCGAGTACTCCGGTTTCCTCCCACAAAGACATGTCCAAAGACATGTAGGTTAGGCTAATCGGCATTCCCAAATTGCCCATAGTGTGTGAATGTGAGTGTGTGTATGTGTGTGTGCCCTGCGATGGACTGGCACCCTGTCCAGGGTGTACTCTGCCTCATGACCTAAGCCTCCTGGGATAGGCTCCAGGCCCCCGCGACCCTGAATTCAGGATAAAGCGGTATAGAAGATGAGTGAGTGAGTAAGTGACATTTCAGACAAAAATGTTTTGTTTAGAAAAGACTAACTAACTTTATAGCACATTGGCTAGCTTGCAAGCTAGCTCTTTTGGATTTGTAAAGTTTCAAATTCAAATTCAAATTCAAATTTTATTTGTCACATACACAGTCATACATTAAAGCTTCAGGTAAAACTGGCATCCCGTCAAAGTTTCATTTCAAAGTTATGTTCCTGAAATGTATTGTATTGTTTACTGTAGTACCTGTTCCAAACTAGGAGGTTTATGTGGACTAAATGATGAGTGGAATAACCAAGTAAAAGTATGTGGTAATGAGAAATATACTGTACAGTAGGCACTCCTGGAACCCTGTTTGGGTTTTCCACTTTCAGGGAATAGACGGAGAGCAGAAAAACCCATATTCATTAAAACAGTATTGTAACACAATCCACAAGCACATTTTGTGGTTATGTAGTAATATACATCTGGCCCAGCTGTTGTGTGGCACAAATTTAGGCCAAATCTGAACTCCATATGTTTTCTCATACCAAGATTCTGCTAGCATGTCTACCAATAATATAATGTTATGTAATCTTAATTGATAAGTTTTTTTATTGTGATAGCTTTCGTATATATTATTTTTTGTTAAACTTGCGGAACCGTGCAACTTTGTTTGTTTTGTGCCCCTTTTGTAGTGATTCAAACACATTTTCCAAGTTGCATTTTATATTGTCTTGTTAGACTGTTTTGCCTGGCCCCTCAAAAAGCAGAACATTCTAGTAGCTCATTAGATGTCCTTTGGGTGCCTTTGCAGCTTTATGCCACATCACAACATTCTCTCCATCCAGAATTGTGTACATTTTTGGCCAAGGTCTTTTATTTATGCTGTAAATCCCATAGACCTTCAATGGGATTAAAGTTAAGTTGTGTGGTGGCCAATTCATGCATAAAAAATATTCTTCATGCTCCCAGAAGCACACTTTCACAATTTGAGCTCAATAAAAAATTTGGCATTGTTGTCCTGGAATATCCCTGTGCCATCAGGGAAGAAAAAGACCATTGATGGGATAATCTGGTCATTCAGTACATTTAGGTAGTCAGCTGACTTCATTTTATTGCCACATAATGTTGCTGAGAAAAGACCTGACCAACTGAAGCAAACCAAGATCATAACACTGCCTCCAGAGATTCGTACAGTCCACAAAGGCTGCGTCATTTCATGCACTGTCCCTCTGTACCCTGGCAGACATAACTGTGAATTCTGCTCTTGATTTTTAGATGTTACTTCACCAACCATTTCAGTGATATATGATCATGATCATTCAAGATTTTGTCTAATTCTTGTCTATGTCCATTTCAGTTATTTTTGTTACTCCTTACTGTAGGTGTTTTCTTTTGACCCATTCCAATACGTTAACCCTTTTGAAACACATTAACATTTTTTCCACATCTACAGATACAGTGTGAACATACAGTATTAAACACTGTGTCAATGAATTAAAAAGATGTAAGGGTCAAATCATCTTTTTTGTATGTTATACTTCTGGTAGAGAAGGGACTTGGCTCTACATATACTATAAGCCTTATACAGACTATAAGAAGTTTATCTTGCCACAGTGACCTCTGGTTTGTTCACTTGCAAAACTGCTCAAGAGGACCTTAAGTGCTGGGTTTTTTGTTCTAGATCTCAAACGGCAAGGTTTTAAACTTCCGACACAAAGATTAAGCATTTCCCTTTTATCAATGTTGCAGTTTTTTTACTGTTTAAAATGGGAGAGGGGAAGGGAGAAGGGAGGTGAAAGAAGAGGCACATTCTTCATGCTGAAAGTGCTCATCTAAGTCGGTTCTCTGTACTGTTACATCATCTTTCTGCCACAGCATTCACAATATTATAACTTACTGAAGAGGATGTTGTTACCTATAGTCAGCCAACAGTCACAACAGTTTAGAAAGTGAGCTGTAAGTTGTGTTGCAAGATTGGACAGAGAACTCTAATTGGGCAATCTTTTATCACCTTGGCCTGGGAAAAAGTGTCCTGGGAAATGTATCTTTTTTCTGTGGTTGTTTTTTACAGATAGTGGGTTACCTCAACAACTCTCAAGTTTTATGGCCAGGTTTTAGCACTCCATAAGCCTTATTGTGTTATTGCTATTTAACATATATAAACCAATAGTTGATCAAATTGCTTGCATGTCCAGGTATTATGCAATTGTTGGTCAGCAACCTCAATTGCCTATTATTATTATGCCTAGTGATCTAAAATTGAACTGCCACAAGAGATAAAGGCCCATTGGGGTAGGAATGCAGCTGCCCCATGATCAGAGGAGGAGCACTCACTTCCAGGAGACTTAATGCTTAGTGTTAACCCCTAAGCCAGAATCCTGTTTTTTAAAATTTGATAGTGTAAAATAGATTGTACCATAAAAAGTGTATAGCAAATACTTAAGAATTTATAGGAAATTAAAGTGCAACCAGTGTATGTACAGTGTGCAAAACATTTCCATTGTAAGATTATATTGCAAAAAATGTGCAGGAGCAAAGGGATATTAGGGAGCAGATGTCTGTACTTCAGAAATATATGTGCACCATGGGTACCTTGTTTTCAATGCAAAGCCTGCAAAAAAGAAGATAAACATGTCTCCCTTTAACAATGCTTTCGTTTTTGGACTAGGTTCAGGACTTTTGTATGATTTTTGAGAGGTAGTTGGACTGTAAATTTTGCTGAATCCTGGCATCCCCTGCATAAACACACCAGCTGAACAAATATGCTGCCAAACTTGCTTAGAACAAGCTTCTAGACTGTTAATTGAACGATTGTATGTTTTTTGTTCCTCAGATTATTTGTTGCTTACTAAGGGATATTAAAAGTTTATTAGACTATGGCATAATCAGGTGCAGTAGCTCCCTGACTTGAGGTCATGACACTGTTGATGTCATCCTGCCTTAACAAAACCTATGTTTACAAGCTGCTTATGATTATACTCAATCTTTGTGTCGGAAGTTTAAAACCTTGGCGTTTGAGATCTAGAACCAAAGATCCACTTGAGCATCGTGTCACAGGTGTTTGACGGGGAGGAACACCCCATCCTCTAGGTCAAAAATGTTCTTTGACAAAGATTATGTACACTGAAGCAGAAAGGGAAGTCGTGTTAATTAAGTGGCCCATCGAGGAACCTTTCAGGCTGCCCTATCCACTGATCATGTTCTTTTACAGCAGATCACCAAGGCCAAAAATACCAAGCTGGTTCCTTTCTCTACATGACTTCTCATATCAGGTCCAACATATATCAGCAGCCAAGCATTGAAATGCAGACGGCCAATCAAAAGGACAAGTACTTTGAGCCCTGCTTATTCTGTAATTGGATAAGATCTAAGGGGGGCACTAATGTAGATTGATGCACATAAATTTCTGTTATAAGCTTTTTTAATATATATATATTTTTAATAGTAACTCAAATTGTTAAATAATAATTAAGGATTTTATTAGCTTCCATTCATTTGGAGCTTTTTAAATTGTACACAAAGATGTCATCATTGTGGCATCTAACATGCTATCATGTCAATCAAGGTGAACTTCACATCTATGCTTTTTTCCCATGACAGGTATTGCTGTGAGAAAAATAACATTAGCTCTCAGGTCTCTAGAAATAGAATATTTTTTAATATTTGATCTGGAATATGGTTGTTATTGTGTAGAACATAAAAAAGACAAAATATAATAGTATTAAAAATATATAAATATATAATGAAAGGTTCTAGATATAAAACTGGTAATATACTTGAATGTTGTTGTGTGCATATAAATATACAGTAGAGTTCAATTCAAAATGGAATGAACCTGGAAGTAAAAGAATTGGTATTAGGAGCCTCTATGCCTGGCAAACTGACCTGTGGGACCATATTCTTGAAGGAGTCCATAATGCGTGAACTTTTGGCCTCTTGATAATATGAAAAGCATCCAGTGATGATGACCACAGCAGCCAGAACCACTCCCAAATATAACTGTAACAGAAAGGAGAAATAATTAATAACTGGTATAAAATGCAACTCAGATTTTAGTTTGAGTAAACTCCTTTAACTCCTGCAGTTGTGTTTTATTTTGATGGTGTCCAGATAAACCATTACAGACTGGTTCAAAATTCCACACTTCATTAAAGTAGCAATGCATATTTTTATCTAAAAATTGCAACAAAAAAAATTACACCTCCCTTTCCCCAAACCTCACCTAGTAAGTCTAGACACTTTAAAAAACAACTGGAGAAGGAATCAACCATCTTATCATTTTATCATTTGCTGTTTTATCAACTGATTAGTGAAGTAACACTTATAAATAAAATTATTGTAGCATTAAAAAAATTTAAATAAACCAGAATACTGGTTAAACCAGTATGGCATGTACTGTATATTCCTATTGACTAGAGCTATACTCACATTGTCATTGGCTGGCTCTTCCTCAGTTGCAAACTGGATACCATAAGCAAGGAAACACAGGACAGCACCTATCCACAGGAGAATGGAGAACCCACCAAACAACTGTTTACAGAATTTCATCCACTCTGGGATGGTTGGAGGTGGAGTCAGAACATTAGGCCCATCCCGTGCCAGGAGCTCCATTGCTCTTTTATGGGTCAGGCCCTGATAAAGAAAAGCAAATTATTCTCAAAAGAAAAAATGACATATGACGGTAAAATTGTACATTGCCCTAAGAAAAACACTGTCAACATGATGTAACTATCACTTATATTTCTTAAAATAGGTTAAATGTTAAGACTAAGGCAACTGCAAAAAGAGATATTGACATTTATATATTCCTCCTATGGCATACACTGCCTGGCAAAATAAAAACACCTGGATTTAACTAAGCAATTAGTTAAGAGCCTTCCATTGAATAATTACTGCAGTGATTCGTATGTTTCTTATGTCATGGCAAAAATGTTTCAGGAGGATAATTTTTTTTTTTCTGCATCAATAAAAGAAAACAACTAAGGAGATTCCTGAAACTACTAAAATTGGGTTAAGAACTGCAAAACACATATTAAAACCTGGAAGGATAATGGTGCACCAACATCTTCGAGGAAGAAATGTGGTTGAAAAAACATCTCAAATGAGTCTGATCAGAGATCACTTAAAGGCTTAGTGAAATCAAATCACAAAAAAACAAAAGAAGAACCCTCAGCAATGTTTAATAGTAAAATTATAAGCATTTCCACAGGCACAACACAAAGAAACCTCAAAGGATTGGGAATGAACAGTTGTGTAGCCTAATTAGAAAAAGGCTTCAATTTGCTAAGGAGCATAGAGAATGAACTGCGTAACGTTGGGAAAAGTTCATGTGGTCTGACAAAATATTAGAGTGACTTTTGTTTGGCCTGGCAATGTAATTAAACAATATGAATATTAATTAAACAATGGAAGAGAGTTATGTTCTGCTGGATATAGTATGTCTTTAAAGCGGTCGTAGGCATGAGGGTGCAGCCCGAGTGCTGAAAGCATCATAGCCATGCTGATATGCAGCACGACCTCAAGTTAATACATGGCTTTTATACAACAGTACCATTTTAAACACCATTAATTATCAACAGATTATTATTTGATTCTTTATTTTACCAGTTATTTAATTCTGCCAACACATCCTTCATGACTGGCGGAAACTAACTAACAGTGACTTGCGGAGCTTGTGAGTGACAGTTAGCAATCAATAGTTAGTGTAATTACCAGGGGTGAAAGTTAAATACTTATTGGTTATATTCAGCTAAAACATGAGAAGAATAAAACATGAAGATGGTGGACAGTCCTGTGAATCTCATACGTTTCTCTTTATATTTTTACTTATTCCCCTTTGTAATATAAGCTCTATTCACTTCCGGGTTCCATGGTTGAATGCCAAACAGTGTTGAATAGAAAGCTAGTGCACAAGCGTTGTGCACATTGTCACACCAAATAGTAACTTGATCAGGGGTTGGAGAGCAATTGGAAATTTAGCCTTGTATTAGGAGCTAGGTAGCTTTGTACCCATAAATAAAAGAACATGGATCGCTTAGAGGCCCCATAATACAACAGCTAGTTCCGACTGAGTAATCTGATTGGACAAGAGGCATTTCATGCGTGGCGATATAAGTGTGAGTGTCCATCACCTCCATGTTTTATTGTCTTCACTTTTTGGCTACATAGAACTGGAAAGAAATTTAAAACACTTTCACCCGTGTTAATTCCACCAACTGGCATTTGCTACCTGTAGGTCACCAGCTCAGTTAGTTAGTTCTGCCAGTTAAAGAAGGATATGTGTTGGTCCAGCAAAATAACTGGTTAAATAAACAAATCATAATCTGTTGATCATAAATGGCATTTGTGGAACTGTTGTTCATTCGAATTATGAGTATTCTTGGTATTTATTCAGTTAGTTAGGCTCTTTTATTTATTCCTTATTGTTACTCATTTCTTCTATACTTCAAATTAGCTTCACTCTCTTCCCTAGTACAGTATGTAGTGCTGGGGCTAGTTCTCATCATCTATAGCAGCTTCAACACATACTGTACACGTGACAACCTGATTTAGGAACTTTTAAAAAAAAAAAAAAAAAAACATCCTCAATGGCTAGGTCCATTAAGCCCAGACACTGGGAAACTTTCTTTGTATTTTGGTGGTTGTAAAAAAAAAAATTATACATTATAGATGGCTCTTAGATTCTAAACTATTGCTTAAGAAAATATGTGATATTAATGTAGTAAATATAGCTAATTAAGATATGATTGGGCTTACTTTAGACAGGTCCACCCCATAGCGAGTTGACAACTCTTCAAGAGAGAGCTTATGATCATCCTGCAGAGAGACACACCGTATTTAGGGCATTTTATACTATGTACCTTCTACATATGACAGTTGACAACAAAACATACAATATATGGAAATGTGTGGCCTTAGGAAATAAGAAAAACATAAACAATCCTTACCAAAGATGCCTCTTTTTTCAGCTCCTCCAAATCTTTTTCTTTCTTTTTCCTCTTTCCATTGTGCTGAGAAGCCTCAGGGCTGACATCACGTCCATACTGAGAGAAAGAAATATAAAGGGACAGCATAAACAATAAAATATTTCTGTTAAAATGTTTGTTTTGTGTGATGGGGATCACGTCCCTTTTAAAACGACTTTCCGAAATTCAGGACACTTTTTCAGAAGACCCAATTCAAGGCATGTCAAACCATAACATAATAGCAGATTTGCTGGTGACAATTGATAATTTAATAATTCAAGTTGTTATTATCTAAAAAAATTCTGGTTAGGGTCAGATTTACCTAAAATGCACCCTAAAATAGCAGATTTTAGGGTGCTATTAATAGTGGTCTCATAGACAACACACAAAAAGGTTACATGTGAGAACAGATCTTGAAGCCAAAAGGTTTAGTGTCAGGTAACGCTGGTAATAATAGCAACATGCTTTTAAGGTCATTCATCCGGATGCAATCTGCCAACTCTTTGGGACATTTATGATATCAAGATCAGGAAGTGTGCTAGTACGACTATAACCAGCCGGTTTGTCTCACCTTTTTTAAACCCCTTTCCACTTGCCACAGTCTAAAGACTTATCATCAAGGCTAGAACCAGGCACATGAAAAGCTTTCTCCCTAGAACTGTAGTTATTTTACTCAAATGCATCAACTTTTAATGATTTCATCATCTTTACAAGATATCATCTTGCCACCATATCCAGTAATATTAATTGCAAATTATATAATATTACCATAACTCTCTAGATATATGCTGTTTTGCATAA
>JAOTRS010000022.1:9368150-9379001 GCA_028565755.1 Dinotopterus cunningtoni
ATAGATAGATAGATAGATAGATAGGTAGATAGATAGATAGATAGATAGATAGATAGATAGATAGATAGATAGATAGACATGTTGTGAAGACATGGTCTTCTCTTTCAGTCTATTTACTTTGGTTGTCCTACAACTACTTGAAATGAGAGGTAGCATGTTGACTGTTTTATGATTCCTCTGCTTCTAAATCAAATCATAAAATATAATCATCTGCATCTTTATGTGCACCTGTAGAGAGGAGGATTACAAGACAGCAGAAAGAGGAAAGTGGGATGACATGGGGAAAAAAAGTCACCCTAAAGAGTTTAGGGATGAAAGAATGTGTGAATGAAAACATGAAGTAGCAGAAATGAGAATGATAGTCAGGAGGAGTGCGTGTGTGTGTTTGTGTGTGTGTAAACATTATGGCATGTTGGACTCTAGATGAATGCCAGCTTAAGACAGTATGAAGTAATAGGAGATGGGTAATAAGTGGAAAACTATACTAGGCGAGATCTTAGCTGTTAAGTTGATCTGTCTACAAATTTCTAATTTTGCCATAACTGTTGCAGTGGGTAAATCAGCTAAATTGCATGTAAATTAAAGCCCTGTAATAAGGTGACTAAGGTAATATGCCAATGTTATGGAATTAAAAATAAAACCTCTTTATCTGCGAGAAAATATATAATTTTTCTATCTGTTCCCAATATTTACCAAGACATTGCAAATGTCATTGCAAATGTAAAAACACAGAAATACTTTGTGCTACAACAAAGTTGGATTATATAGCCGAAGAACAGCATTGGTAAGATATTTCCTGAGGTATGTGCAATGGTTGTAGTATTTAATTTGCATTATTTGCTTGATCAGATGATTAAAAGAATTATCGACTCAGTCCAACAACTTGTTTTAGACTGAGAGACCGTTATTACTTAGTTACAGGTAAACATGTCTGTTGTTCTATTCTCAATGCACAAAAACGAATATAAAATTATTGCTTGTGCTAATAGCTCAAATGCTAATGATGATATTTTGGATTAAAAAATTATAAAATGTATTAAAATGTATTAAAGGTACCAATATCAGGGAACCAGTGGAAATAGTGAATTGCTGTGAATAAAGATGCGTTTTGGACATGGCGGTTAGTCTATAGCTGGCATGCATAGTGGAGAACCAACACAGAGGTAGACGTTAAACTTTGACCTTGTCCTCTGCCTGCTGTCTCAGCCTTTGGTGGCAGGCAGAGAGCTGAATTAGATATGCCATAGATAGACAACAGCAGAAATGTGCCTAGTTTCTGCTTTCTAGCTTGCCAGGAGCAAGCATGCATCATAGAGAAAGACTATCATTATTAAGATATGTCCTATTCTACTACAGATGGCATTTAAACCTCAAAATTCTCACTAAGAAAAAAATTATATTAAAAAAATAACTTTAACTCTTGAGCTACTACTGTATGCACAGGTTACTATATAGAGATTGATTAAATCTGGCAGTCCCTATTCAGACCACTTATCTAACCTAATAGCTATGACTTCATCTTTATCACCTGACCTGTGAAGTATATTTTTATGCTTATATTATATTATTTTTGTGCCGTGTGCTTAGTAATTAAGCCTTATAATAAACTGCGAATGTTCCAGTCATACAGTAGGTAGAGCAAGTGAGGAGAAGACCAGAAGAGGAGTTCTTTACAGGAGCCAAAGCAGCCAGGGTTATGGGTCTCAGAATTGGCGTGTGCAAGCCAGTCTTTTTACATGTTCATATGTGTTTGTGCGTTTGTGTGTGTATGTGTGGGGGGCTCCGGGATGCTGGTGGCAGCAGGTGAACACTTGCCTGTTTTTGCTGGGCTCCTTCTTTCCCTTTGCCTTTCTTGCCATGTTTGCTAAGAAGAAAACACAAACATAGTGCGAGGATTGAACCATACAGGATGTTAAGCTCTTCATTTCAACCAAACAAGAAAATAAGGCAGGAGTTCAGGCCATGGTAAAAATGTGTGTGCGCGTGTCTTGACTAGGGAAAGGATGAGCTTTAGCCTTTTTGAAAGTATGTGTCTGAACACGTGCGCTTTTTTCTGAAATCTGAGGAGACTTGGGTATGATCTTAGTGAGGGTGTGTGTGCGTATGTCTGTATGCGTGTCAAAGCCAGGCAGAGGTTCAGGATGCGCTTGAGGCAGCAGGTACTCCCAGACTGACCTCACACTCAAGCTGAAGACACGTCGGGCCACCAGGAAACGCATCAGATAGTAGATGGCCACCACCAGGATCAGCAAACCCAAAACGACACCAATAATCGCACCTGTGATCACGCCGGCCTGGATTGGGACTGGAAAGAATCAGATGAAATATGAGATGTATCATATGTTTCTATTTTTTCTCTTTTTCTTCGCTCTAAAAATTGTGCAATTAAAGTACAAGTTAACGTAAATGTACAGGAAAAACTTTTAAATAATAATACCACCAATTCAATGTAAATGCTTTTGTATTTCTTTACTGTAATAAACATTACATTACTATAAAGATATAGCATTTTTTTCAGTGACTTACTGTAAATTTCCACAAATGCACTTAAGCTATTATTTAATGAAATTCTTAGAAAAAAAAAAACTGCGGCTGTAAATTTACACTCATTTACTGGCCACACTTTTGCTGGCATGTTACACACATTACACCTGCACTGTGACTTGAGAAGCTGACGTTTTCCTAACCTTCTTGCTGCAAGCAGTGTGAGCAAAGTGACACAATGAGCACACAATTCAGTAGGGGAATGCATGCTGTCACTCTGTTCAAAGCAAATGGAAAGCATCAGCTTTGGATTCATCAGCGGAACCATGTGAATGCAGCGGAAAAAGGATAGCAGACTGGAATGCAGCTCTGCTACTATTAGGTGATCGAATATAGAAAAAGAATTTACCAGCAGAGGTGTTTTTAAGATGAATGAACAAGTCGCTTGGTTGTTCGCTGTGCTTCGATAAGCTTCCTGATGTCAGGAGAGCCACAGACCAACACGTAAACATGGTGGGTGTCAGTAAGTTATCTGATTATTACCAGCAAAAGACAGAGTGTAAGTTAAAGTAGATGTCTTATAGTTTTGTAGTGTTAGCTCAAACTGATGATGCTGATGAATTGTCATAGTTTATAAGCAATTGAGCACCATGACATAACTGTCTCCGCTCTGTCTGTCTTGATTAATAGACAAAATCATTCTGATGAACAATGGCATTATGTAATAATCAGCCATTATTTAAAGTGGCATTGTAAAATACAAGCCGACTTTGGACGAATGACCTTTAGAAATAAAGACTACTGAAATTAGATGAAAGGTCTCTGCAATAACCTCGACTATTGAGAGAATAACCAGGATGAAAGAATATTTTAGAATAATAAGCAGATCTTTTGATGCAGGTTGAAAATTGTTTTGCAATAACGAGCTAAAATTTTAAAGTGTGATTATTCCACAGATTTATGGTTATGTTATGTATTCCCAAGGAAACAAAAAGTATCCTATAGTTTGCTATTTTGGAACAACTAATTTTGTAATTTTGTACTAAGTGTATTTAGGTTGTAATTAAACTTAATTAAACTAACTAAGTTAAATTAAACTTTTTAAATTAAACTAAGTTAAACTACAAATGCTAAATGCATTTTCTACACTATAACATGTTATTAAAACACATTACATCAGTAATTATGAGGCAGATTTTATTTATGATTTTAACAGATATTATTTGCACAAGGTTACAAAAAAGCTCTACTATAGTTTAGTTGTGTTCAATAAAATGTTAGGTTGTCTTACAAACACACAAACTAAAATTTAAATAGTTGTGTGAACACAGACAGACATTAGTATTATAATACACAGGTATAGTATTAGTTTAAACCTGGTGTGTTGATTCTAGCTGTTACACAGAGACTGAAAACCAGCAGTGAAGTACATAAGATTTAGCAATAACATTAGACAATACATTCTATAGGTTAAACTATTTACTTAATTTTAAACTACCTAACAAAAAACTTTTTGCCATATGCTGATTAAAATAAAATAATGACGATACCAACGAAGGCACGCAACGATGCAGCTTCCAACTGCTAATTCAAACTAGAAGCAGAGAACTGGGGAGCCAATCAGAAAACAGACAGTCCGAATCTGCCCGCCTCCAGTTTCTGATTGGCTGGTATTGCACCGATTCTAGTCTCTGGTTGGCTGGAATAGTTGCTTCAACACTGCTGCAGTTCGTGCAAACGTAGCTTTATGATAGTGAGCGCACAGAAGAAAGTTTAAACACACAGAAATTATCTTGAAATGCTATGTGAAAGTGCAAAAGTAATTTTCAGCACGCAAAAAAGGGGTTTGAGAGAGAGAGAGAGATTCAGCCCGAACGAGAGAGTAGTGCACTAAATATAAGCATAAATAAGGACATATAAATGTCTATTTAAATTTAACTGAAAATATACAGACTACCGTATATTAAAATTTGAATTCTAATGTATACTTTCTGTACATTTCCACAATGATTATTTCGAGCATATTTTTAAAGAATATACCAAAAATAAATTAAAAAAAACTAAGTTTAAATAAGTGTACTTTGGAAATTAGACCAACTTTTCGCTTAAAGTATATTTTTATATAATATATTTTTGGAAAGTGTACTATAATACAACTATTCTGAAGTATGTTTAAAGTTTAATTCCAAAATTTGGTAAAAGCATGACGTTAGTTTACTTTTTATATATTAACCGATGGTACAATTTTTTGTAAGTATTTGCAATGTGCCATTTATTGTTGTGTGACCAGGTAAACTTTTACGTTAAATTTAAAACATTTGGTTAGATTACACTAATGTTAAGATTTACAGAAAGGACAAAAATGGTGGTGTCGTACCTTTCTCAAATACCAGAAGTCGTACACTAGAGGGTCGGCCTACTATGTCTGGAGGGTTCTTGGCATCACAAGTGAAGGTTCCATTGTCAGAAAAGTCCAGGTTTTTGATCAGGATAGAGCCATCGCGACGAGATGGGTTGCCTACAAACTCCAGGCGATCCCGAAATGGCCCTTTATTGTCCACATAGGGAACTCCATTTGTGTAGTGGAAGATCTGACCAATCACAAAACAAGGCAAAAAAAATAGTGTTATTAATTAATTGACCTAGGAGAAAATCACATGTAACTGATCTAACAATTTATAATTTATAATTCTAACAGTCTATAGCATTCCAGCTAACATTATTCTTTTCTAAAGAAAACTTTGAAGAGCAATTTAAACTTGTGTCTCAACCACTTATTGACGCTGTCCCTAAACAGTCCACTGATGTTAAATCAGTTGCAGTTGAAAGCTTTTGAGCCATTATGATAACAGTATCAGTAACATTAACAAGCCAAATTAAGCAAGATACTGTAGCACTAACTATATTTGACATAATGCTTGACTAATAAACTTAAGATTACCATTAGTGTGCAGAAAAGCATGCCTGATCTGCTCTATTCACAAATAATCAATAATAGAAAATATATTGTATATGTATATATTAATACTATTTAGGTAATATAGTAAATACTGTAGTATTTCCAATTATTGGTTATTCTTAACAGAGCAGGTTAGGCATGAAAGTGAGCAATTAAATAGATTACAGTAAATAAATTCCAACATTTCTACCAATGTGACTAATTTTTTTGACCGCCAAATAATCTTAATCTCTATTTGCATGTACCGTACTTGAACTTGATTACGTGATGTAAAGATTAACTTCAATGTGCTTTCGTGTAACTTAATTATGTATATAAACTGAAACTCCTTTTTCAAACTCTTGCATAAATGGACAAAGTGAGACGAGCATATGTGTGTACGTGGTAACATACAGAGATGCTGTCTTTCGCCCCATCTGGCCTGTAGCTCCAGGAGAAAGTGACATCATCAGAGGTCCATCGCCATGAGAAGAAAGAGCAGGAAAGCCGGATATCCGAGCCTACCTCAGCGTGTCTCTCCCAGCCGGTATACACTGTTATAGCCTCTGATTTGGGAGCTACCCCACACACACACACACACACACACACACACACACACACAAAATATAAAATGAGTCACATCTATAGCACAAAGTGCATATTGACGCTTGACAATTTCTGTTATGGACCACAAAGACTAAATATATGTATAGCTAAAAGTTTAAAAAATCATTTGTGAATTTAGTCCCATTAGACACATTAGGCATTATGAAGAAATTTGGCACAGACACAGGTACAGTATCTAGACTTGTTCTTTGTTACATAATCTACTGTATAATGAACACTAGTTGAATATACTGTATGTGAAGATTTGTACACTGTACATGCAATAGAGCTTAAGCCAAACTCCTCTGGTGAATTTGTTTTTGCTCTCTGTTTCTCTGTCCTTGTGCCATTATCTGGCCAAATTGTGAAAACTACACACTACACTACACACTACTGTATGCAGTGCGTCTGTCAGTTTCTTTATCAGCTTAATGAATAGACAGATTTATAAACATTCTTCCTCTTCCACTTTGAGTAGAATTGAGGCCTCTGTAAAATAAATACATAAACATCCTATTTAATAGAATAGAACAAACAAACTATCTAAAATTCACACAGTAGAAGTTACACAGGCAGAAGAAGAGACATCTCTGTATCAACCCAAAGTTAAACTAGCTTCTTTGTGCTGTTACACACTCCCGCTTATGTAATACATTGTAATTATTTAATTGTTTCTTGTTTTTTTTAATAAATGTAAACAAAGCATGACTTCATAAGACATATTTTTCTAAATATTTGATATCACAAATTAAATTGCAAATCTCGAATACTACAGTGTCTATTCTTCATCACCAGAGCATCGACACCTTATTGCCAGAATTTTACATCCACAATAACAGCATGAAGTTAATTAGATCATAAACAAGAAATTTATTCCCATCTTATTCATAGAACCCAACGTTCAGCCCTGCTATGAACAAGTGCACAACTCGCCCGTCAACACCCTCTTGCAGCAAATCACTAACCAAAATTATTTCGTAGACAGTGTCATTGCTGGGTTTAAAAAACAAAAAACAAAATGCTTTAAATACTAGTTAAAAATCTGACCACTGTCATAGGATGGCATGGTTGGCGTGTTTAAGAAAGTGTAAATATCATTAAATCTCTGGTAACACTGTGCAGAGAGGACTAAAAAATAAATGGGCCCGAGTCAATACCAGTATATATGTGAAGTGACCTATATACAGTACCAGGTGGACTTGATAAAATGACCACTTAAAATAGAGACAAGGTAGATGTAGTTAATATTAAGCAGATAGAAATAATGATTTAAAAAATAAAGTAGAATAATAACTCATACAATGTAAAATAAATTGTTAAGTTGAATTAGCAGCAATTTCCAAATAATTGCTTTTCAGAATAGCAAAATATTCCATTCGTAAATGCAAAACATACATTTATAATAATAAAATAAAATATTTTACCATAGTTATACCAATTTATGTCAAATGCAACGTTACAAAGAATAATTTATTACTAAATAAAGAATACTTTTCACTGCTACGTGTAACTTTAATGCATACGTACAAAAAGTGATCTTTGATTTTATAGTTATTGCACTGATTATTTACGTAGTTAAAAGAAATTGTAGCAATATAAAAAAACAGAACATTTCCATAATTATAATAGTTTTAAAGTAATTACATTGGAAGCAACTTTGCAAAAACTGACAACTGCAATGTAATAACAAAAAAATTGTTACAAAGAAATTGTACCTGTATGGCAATATAAAGTTTTGAAGTTTTGTTTACCTGCACTGAGCAGCACCACAGATGTGAGCACCAGTAGAGTTAACATGCTTTCTGGTTCCGCTGGCCAGCAGAAAGCTGAGAATCAAAGATGAGGACAGTGGAGCAAAAATGTAGGGATAAAGGGAGTGAGGTTGAGGGGCACCCAGGCAAGTGTGTGCCGACTCAGAGTTTATATCCAACCACACCCCTAAGTCTGGTCCAACCCTAAGACTGCCTACTTTTCTTCTGTTCTGTCTATTCTTGGTTTCCACCCTAAATCAGACCTGACCCAGTGACACTTTATCTCCGTAATCCTTTATTCTCCATTCACCCCCAGTCTCTCTCTCTCTCTTTCCCTCTAGCTCTTCATTTGCTCAAGTTCATTTTCCAGTAATGTTTCAAAGATGTCAAAATCAATTAGACCACTTCATTCACTTCTTTTTCTATTTTTAATAATAAAAAAATATTTCCATCCATTTGACAGGACAAGCCTCATTCAAAAAACTGAAGCTTTAAAAGATTATTTTAAAGACTTAATGACTGAGATAATGTTAGCATGTGTGTGTGTGTGTGTGTGCGTGAGAGAGAGAGAGAGAGAGAGAGAGAGAGAGATTATGGTGTAATTGACACATCATTATATCTCTTCTCATTGATGTCATCAGCAGCTCGAACTTGAATGTGACTTAATCAATGTCACTTTATGCTGCAGACATTATTATACACCAAAGACTTTTAAATTATGCAGTCAAAGGTGAGTCACATAAGTTCCCAATCACAAAAGTTTGGCTCTTTATAGTATGGAAAATCCAAAGCATCCAAATACAAAAATCTATATAAAATCTTAGACTTAAGATAAAATCTATGCTTTATTGCAATGTATAAAGTGGTGATTAAAAGCAAGGTGCATAAAAAATAAGAATTTTGATGTCACAGAGGCATAGAAAAACAGAGAGAGAAAGAGAGGGAAACGACAGAGAGAGAGATGCCCTTTCACAATGAAACAAACAAATAATATTAAACAAAGCCTTCTCTTTCATCCCTCCATTTCTTCTCAGTCTCTAGATTCCTCTCCTCTGCTGACGTCTGCCAGTCAAAACAATGCAAGGAGTTAGAGAGAGAGAGAGTCTTACTGCCTATTCTGTCTCTCCAAACAAAGCTTTGCATTCTTTCCTCCTATGGTCACTATTTTACTCCTCCTCTTTCAGAAATATGAACAAAACAAAAGGATAAAGAGATCAGATAGAAATAGATAGGTTGAGATAAGGACACAAAGACACTGAATTGAGAAATATATTAGAGGGAAAGTGCAACACCAAGTGATCTTAGCGGGTTTTGTTACCTATTAAATGAGACCAGTTTTACTCCTAAACCCTCTCATTATAATCTTAACCCTAGGCAGTGGGGACTGAACCCTCATGACACGTTTGTGCATAAAGCATCTTGTAAGGCCTGTAACTCTCAACCACATGGCTATTAATTGAAAATTTATCCTGGATTAGAACATACCATGTGTTGCTTTTTTTCCTCGTTTGTGGGAGAGATCCTGGATATGATCCCACAAATGAATAAAGGGCTAACAATGCTGTTTTGTGTTGGAGTGTACAGTAGCAAGAAATAAAGCACCTTTTAAAGTGATGGTACATGATTAGGATGTGATCTTTACTGTTTCAGAATGGTGGATCTCAAATGTATAACATTTTAAATGCTCTAAATTTCATGTATGACTGCTATATACCATATACAATCAAAGTTGGACATGCAATAAAGCTTCATTCTATGTTTATGTTTTCAAAATTTACATCAATCAGCCATACATTAAAACCATTAACATTATAACCACCTAAGATTTGGCTCGGCCCACCAGGTATTGGATGCTTTGGGTGCTGTGGGTTGTGGGGTGGGGCCTCCGTGGATCATCTGTGGATATGTCTAGTACATCTCATGTGTGCTTGATCAGATTGGGAACTGGCAGGTTTGGATAATGGATTGATAGCCTTGGGCTCTTTGCCTGTTGGGCCACGTGTTCAGTGGGCTGTGATACACTGGGAGTTCTGGTGCATTTCATTTATGGCCAGCATTTACTTTTTTTTAGTGTTTTGCGCCAAATTGTCTTTTCTGTTGGATGAAACCAGCCCGGGATGGCCTTTGGTCAAAATGGGCATAGGTAAGCCTTGGGTGCCCATGACCCTGTCACCAGTTTACTGGTGTATATTTGATGATCACTGTTAATGTTATGGCTGATCGGTGTATACAGTAAATGTAAAGATGTGATACTGATAGTGGTCTGATGCTAAATCAATGGGTCACTTCCAGGATTCATTATAAACATGAAATGTTTTGGAGATTAACAAAATATGCTTACATGCTTACCACTGTTTATATAATTAAGCACAGCTATAGACTATAATAATTCACAATCTTCACAGTCTATAGTTTATTAAATAATTATTACAAGTGTAATGATTAATGAATAATGATTTATTCCATTGTCACCAAGATAAGATGAATTCCTTTTCAAGTATCTCCCTTCAAGTCTTCCTGGCCACGGCCCCCTCTAGCTTTCTCAATCTGACTTTAAATCTACACTGATTTTCTGTAAAGCTGTTTTATAACATTGTCCAAGGTCCATAAAGGCACTGTATGTAAATGTAGCCTTCTTCACACATAAAATCTACAGTAATCCTAAAAGGGACAATTTAATTGAATTCCATATGAATTTATCTGTAAGAATACATAAGTCTGATATAATTACAGTTCAGGTTGTATTTTTAGTTCTGTTACTTTTGTTGTTCAGCCTAGTCAAAAAGACAACAATGATATTGTTACCATGTGCAGTGAAACCTACAAAAACTATGGGCCAAGGCAAAAAATACTGAGTCTCCAAGAAAATGGACCCATTTTCTTAACAGAAAGAAAAAGGTCAAACAAAAATGATAATGAGTATATACAATAATGAGCAATACAAGCTCACTTTAAGTATATAAATACACATCTAAAGATAAACTGTATGACTACACTACCACACACACACACACACACACACACACACACACACACACACACACACACACACACACACACACACACACACAC
>JAOTRS010000022.1:9494741-9507637 GCA_028565755.1 Dinotopterus cunningtoni
TTTTTGGGGGCTGATTGTCTCAGTGATATTAGTTAATTGCATATACAAGTGTATCATTAATAGTTTAAAATTATTTAAAGCAAATCAATTTACAGTTCTCAAATGTCCTCAATGTGATGCAGGGCACATCTGATTGGACAGATTATAGAATCAAAAGTTGTAACCACCCAAACAAAACAGTTATGAGAACAATTCTAGATGTAGGGCCTGTCGAAGTTCTGTAATATTAAAACTGAATTTGTCATATCAGATGGATTCACATTCAGGAAGTACAGTCTCACAAAAGTGAAAAGTCATATGTGCTTCAGTCAAGCAATCATCAGTAAGTACTTGGGTACAAGGGTTCATCAGGACTGTATGGGTCATGTTGCAATAACTCCTAGCAGAGTTCCTGTAATTTGCAACTAGTGTTCATCAATGAATATGTGTACAGTTATATGACACATACCCACAGACATATTCGTCTCTTCCGTAAGTTGGCAACAAGTTACAGTACCTGTTGAGACCAGGCGTTTCCTCTGCTAAATGTTCATGGGAAAGACTGGTGGCCTGACATTTACATAAGATTTCTGTAATAAGTCTCAGTAAAACATCTCAATGGTGCAGACAGCAGTACTTCCTGTGAAAAACTCAGTGTTATGCCTTCATTCATGAGAAAGTCACGAGACCACAAGTCCCTGTTTGACATGAACGCCCCTTATACGTTCACAATGACCAGCCAATTTGTGTGGCATCAGAGTAATCCATGGCCTAAATATGCTGCACACTGTAATGTTTAGTTAGATTGCCTTAAGCGTTGATTAAAGTGTGAATTCACTCTGGCATTATGTTTCAACAACCTTAGTTGAACATTCAGGTCGTCAGCTGGCTTTATTTTATTGCCACATCAAGACTTTGCTGAGCCTAGACATGATCAGCTAAAGCCTTCCCAGCTGAGGCTTGTACAGTGGCCACTATGCATGATGGGTTCATCACATCATGTTCTTACCCTGACACACCCATCAGGTCAATCTGGACTCATCACATCACATGACCTTTTTCCTGGGCTCCAAAGTCCAATTTTTATGCTCCCTAGCAAATAGAGTTTTTTTTTTTCTGATTAGCCTCAAACCTTTCACAAAAGAGCTATTTAGTCTCATTGGATATTTACTGCTGTGGTTAAAGTTTAAGCTTGCAACTGAAATGAATGAATCGAAGACACTGAAATCACAAAAACTGCCCAGCCAAAAACGTAACCACCGAGATTTAAATAATCTAATACGTACAAGCATGTGATTGTTTCATGTTTTTTTTTTGTGTATGTGTGTGTGTCAGCCAAGTAGTGAGAAGTATTTAACGAAGTCCATGTCCCCTTTGGCTGCCATTTTGAAACACTTATGACATTTATACCCACTAGGGGCGATAAACTGGAAAATCCATTTCTTTGCTGCTCAACACATGACCCCTTCATTGGCCATGTTGGATTTAGTTTCCGCTAGGGGGCATTCAACTGGAAAACATGGTCCATTGTGGTGAGCAGAAAAGCATCTAAGTACACGCAACACATCTTGAAATGGATTAAATACGACAGCGGAAGACCACATTGGGTTGTACTTCTTTTAGCATTGAACAGGAATCTGATGTTACAGTGGGCATAGGCGAGGCTGTGGTTCTTCCAGTCTTGTCATGCTTTAGCAAACCTGTGCCAAGATTAGTTTTTTTTTTACACATTTTTATTAATAGGATTAAAAGGTGTTCATGGTTCCACAGTTGATGCACTGCATTCTGGCAGTTCTGTGTGAAAGGACACCCTGATATTGTTTGGGTAGTTTTGTACAGTATTTACACTTTTGTAAGAGCAGTATTTCCCAATCATTGTCATCCGCACACTCTCTACCTTGAATCTACATTGTGTCTCTCACGCATACTACAATTCATGAATGCCACCTCCCTTCGTTGTTTGAAGGGCATGTTTTGCATTTTTCACTATAAGCAATTACTGTGTGCATATATTTATTCAAAGCGTTCTGTAGAGGGAGAGTGCCAACATAATGGAGAATGCTGTTCTGCATTTCTAAAAGCCATCCTATAGTTGGAGATAGACAATATTCATAAGCTGTTCCTGGAAATTTCAGAGGCCCTCAATAAGCTACAGTATGTGTGACCTTTTGTATCGCAGTAGTTTTCGAACACTGTTTTAAATGAATGTTGTGCGTTTCCAACTTGTTAATGGGATTTGTACTGAGAGATCTGTAGCTCAAACATTGATTTCTCTAGTAAACATTAGAAGACTGTAATAAACATTTGGATAATTACTTGCTTTCCAGGAAGAGCCAGCTCTCTTCGGATTGACATGATTTGTCAGTGAAATATGGAGAAGCAATTTGTACATTCTCTCTTGAGCTTTCGGCATAGTTATTAATCAGACTGATGAAATTACTACAGGGGAGACTGCAGTGAAAACAATAATCATAGAGTGGATTCACCAGAGGCTCACTTTGACAAAGCCTAGTGCCAACCATTAGAGTCATTAGCCGTCGAAATAATGAACTAATGAATAAGCTTGGGATAACCATTATCTGCAATTGTGTCATGATTGCACAGTGCAGCTGAAAATCAAAGATACGGGTCAGGTTATGGTAATAATAATAAAAAAAAAAAAAACAGCACAAAGAGTTATTTAATTTATTGTATACAGTGTTGCTGAATGAGGATGTTTACAAGCCAGTCCATATTAAATTCTTTTTTAAGTATTTTCATCATTGCAAGTAGTAATTATATTATGTCTTCTCATATAGTTTTTCATTTTGAGTTTAGTTAGTCTTATAATTCTGTGATTTGTGTATATGCTCCTTATAAAAAATAACCACCAGCAAAAAAAAAAAAAAATCTGTCCTCTGAGAATAAAAGAGAAACAAAAAAAAGAAGAAATTGATGAATCGATGAATTAATAAAAAGCAGTAAAAAGACAAATCCATAAATCGCATAATATGACAAACGCGTGAGAGAATAAATGCATTTATTTGACTAAATTTTAACACATCTATTGTAGGGATACCTTTATATACAAAGGGTAAGCTGCAGCAGAACTCCTTTAAACCACATTGAATTCTGTGAAAGAGTTAAAAGTGGCTGGTTGGAATACCAGGGCTCCTGGTGTAGAATGTGTGCACACAGGGTCAGAAATACAGCTTGGTTCACGGCCATGGGAAAATTTTAAATCAGATAATAAAACTTTAAAGTCGATCCTGTATTTGACTGTACCCAGTGAAGGAAAGCCAGAACAGACGAGATGTTTTTCCTTTTTTTATTTCTAGGGGTATTTTAAACCCAGCTGAACAGAATTGAGGAATGCATTTCCATCCAACTGTAAAATGATCAGCATGGCGGGTTGATCAAAACACATCTCAAGTTCAAGCCAAAAAAACAATTACTCAGTATACAGGGTTGTGGGGGCCTGGAGCCTATAACAGGAGACTTACGGCACAAGCCGGGGTACACTCTGTACAGGGTGCCAATTCATCATAGGGCACACATACACACTCATTTAGACACTACGGGCAATTAGACTAATCTGCATGTCTTTGGACTGTGGAAGGAAACCAGAGTAACCGGAGGAAACTCACCAGGCACGGGGAGAACATGCAAACTCCATGCACACAGACCCCGAGGCAGGAATCGAACCCGGAACCTAGAGGTGAAAGGTGACAGTGTTAACCCCTATGCCTCTGTGCCGCCTACAAACCAATTGTTATATATTTAAAAAAGGATTTTAGTTAATTGAGGTTAGATAAAGGAGGTTAAGCTTCTTTCTCTCATCGTCTGTTAAATGATGAAGTTTTGTAAGACTGACATGATTTAAGACAAACATAAGCAATATGCTAAATAAAAAAGTAAATAAAAAGTAAAGTTTCAACAATATCTCTCACATAAACAGGTTTTTGATAGGGCTATGATTTCCAGAGTACAAGTCGTGATAGAGTTGCAAGATCTTCCCCAGACATTTTAGCTTAGCGCACATGTAAAGAGATTCGAGTTTATGGTTCACGCAAACAGTTAATTAAACTTTGCAATCAGAATGAAATGTATATGCATGCCTATATTTTGATTTACATTTGCAAATTTATATGCATGTGTTTGCACATTTATATGCTCGTAAACATACCCAGCGTTGAGCATCATTTTGATAAACTGTATAAGATATTCCTAAGTCACAGAACCAAATCATCAGGAGAAGACTGACTGCATTTCAAACAATTTATTTAAAAGAAATCCCTTGCCTCGAATACCGAGAAGTCGAATACTGGTTCTGGGTTTCGCAGGCAAGCAGCAGTAATAGAGTCTGCAGTCACTGATTTGGCAAAATGTTTTGTACTCAGTCATTTATGCATTATTGCGCTTACAGTCTTTGCACAATAACGATTGTGCTCTCTATCTTAGTGTTTTTCCACATGAGCGGTCGCAGTCCTAAGAGACACTGAGTGGCATGTTCTTGTCTTTGTGCACATTGATTTTCCCATAGTGGCTAACACACACACACACACAATGGCATAAGAACACAATTTTATTAGCTTTTGCTGCTTAAAGCACTAATTTTCAGTTAAATACACACAGTATTACGGATCTCAAACATTTAAGAAGGGAGACAGCACTTTTATATATTACAAGAATAATTATTATTCTGCCGAAATATTAGCGGCAGCACGGTAGCTTAGTGGTTAGCACTCCAGCAACTCCAGGTTCCGGCAAGGTTTGATTCCTGCTTTGGGTCTGTGTGCATGGAGTTTGCATGTTCAGCCTGTGCTTGGTGGGTTTCCTCCGGGTACTCCGGTTTCCTCCCACGGTCCAAAGACATGCAGATTAGTCTAATTGGTGTTTCCAAATTGCCTGTAGCGTGTGAATGAGTGTATGTGTGTGCTCTGCGATGGATTGGCACTCCACCTTGTGCCCTAAGTCTCCTGGGATACGCTTCATGCCCCAGCGACCCTGTATACAGGATAAAGCGGTATAGACGAGTGAGTGAGTGAGGAAGAGTGAGTGTAATATATTAAATCGTGAGCAACTTTTCAAATGCCAGATCTTGTGTGACTGCCATGTGGGAGGATCCTAAGTGTTTGCAGTGTATTGAATGTGTTTTGTGTGCGTGTTAACGTGGGCCTGTAAAGAGCTCTGTCATGTCGCTGTCACTATAATCCCAAAATACTGTTCGAATGATGGGAATAATGCATAACTCCTCCCCCTCTCTATGTTCCTATACTTCACATGCTACTGTACATTATAATGCCATTGGCTTACAGTGCAGAACGGAAAGTGGTTACGGTGATTACATTTTTTGGACCAGATTAGGCTCACATGATAGCCTTAGCACCACGCACTATGCTTTTCTTATAGATTCTGGACTCAGCGTAGCTTGGCTTAGACAAGTGTGTGTGTGTAACAGAGATGCAGTGTGAATGTAAAACAATATGGTGCAGGCAATGGGTAGAGTGGCCAGAAGTCATACTCACAAAAAGGGGTTTTCTTACCATTGAGACCATAATTTAGGCGGAGAGTTGGGCTAGATTGCTACAAAAATGTTTGAACTTGTCATCCTCAAGAGCATGAGAGGGAAAAAAATAACTAAGGAGTGATTACTAGAATAAAATAGCTAAATTACAAATTGCCTGACCAAAAAGTCACCCTTTCAGTAGAGTCAATTTATTGGGCTGCATCAAGCAAAGAAAACTAGGGAGATTTGAAATTACTGGGACTGGGTTTAGAACCCATCTACACATTATCAAAACCTGGAAGGATAGTGCTGAACTGTCGCCTTTGTAGACGAAATGTTGTTGTACAAAAATCATGAACGAAGATGACTTAAACACTTGGAGACGTTGCATGGTAAAAATTAAAATGAAATGAAAAAAATGAAAAGTGAAAGAAAGGGCATTTCTAAATGTGCACAATGTCATGAGAGTTTACGGGATTGGGACTAAACAGCTGTGTGTCCATTAGAAAACCACTTGTTACTGAGACTAACCAGAAAAAAAGGCTTCAATTTGCATAAAGATTGGACTTTGGAGCAATGGAAAAAGGTCATGTGGTCTGATGAGTTGAGATTGACTATTCCAGGGCGATGAGTGCATTAGTGGAAGGTCAGGGGTAGCTCAGTGGTTAAGTCATAGGACTACGGTTTGGGAGGTCCCTGGTTCAAATCCCACGACCACCAAGTTGTCCTTGTTGGGCCTTGAGCAAGGCCTTTAACAGTCAACTGCTTAGATGTATAATGAGATAAAAATGTAAGTTGCTCTGGATAAGGGTGTCTGCCAAATGCTTAAATGTAAGAAGGGAAGTGCACTGGAGGCAGTGTTACAATCTGGGGTTGCTTCACTTGGTCAGGTCTAGGCTCAGCAACGTTACATGGCAATAAAAAAAAGTCAGCTGATGATATGAATGGAGTTTTTCCTCCTTGATTGCACAGGAATGTGAAATAGTCTTTCTGGGAAAATGAGGAATCGTTTTTATCTATGAACTGGCCAAAACACTGTGTGCTGTAATCAATGCTTAAGGTGATTGAATGAATCATGTTTGGTTTGTTTGTGTCTTTTGTTTTTTTTGGCCAGGCAGTAAAGATGTCTTCATAAATCCCAAGATGAATTTTTCTCAGGAATCAGAAGAATTATTATGCTAAGAGGAAAAGATGATTGTACATTATGCTTCATTAAATGATTTGGACACTGATTGGATGAACCAGTGGCGGTCTGTTTGGTAATTTTTGAAATCACATTTTGTGGAAGAAAAATAAAGTGTCGAGGAGAAGTGTCTCTAATTTAATACACAAATATTGTCAGTTCTGTTTTGTATAAGCTGCATATGAGCAACTAATTATGGCAAGTATATCATATTTATCTGAATATCAAATGTGTGCTATTGTCACAGAGTGGTAGTGTTGCCACGTCACAACTCCAGGGTGCCTTGCTGGACCCTGTGCTTTACTTCCAGCCTGGGTGGAGTTTTGCATGCTCCCATCTTGTGTTGTGCTGACACAGGCTTTAGATCTACCATAACCTGACCAGGATAAATTGGTTATAATAGAAGAAGAAATGAGTCAAGGCGGCACGGTGGTGTAGTGATTAGCCCTGTCGCCTTGCACCTCCAGGGTCTGGGTTCGATTCCCGGCCAGGCTTGATTCCCGTCTCTGTGTACATGGAGTTTGCATGTTCTCCCCGTGCTTGGTGGGTTTCCCCCGGGTACTCCGGTTTCCTCCCACAGTCCAAAGACATACACTACAGGCAATTTGGGAACGGCAATTAGCCTAACCTGCGTGTGTGTGTGCCCTGCGATGGATTGGCACCCTGTCCTGAGGTGTACCCCGCCTTGTGCCCTAAGCCTTCTGGGATAGGCTTCAGGCCCCCGCGACCCTGAATACAGGATAAAGCGGTATAGACGATGAGTGAGTAAGAAATGAATCAAATAATATTAATTTAAAGAGGATCTATTATGCAAACTGCATGATTAAGTCATTCTTATGGGTCTTCAATGTGCATATACAAACAATAACATGAGGGGAAAAAAACATTCCTGGCTTTTTGTCCTTTTTTTTTATTTTTATATAGGTCAGGGTTAAAACAAGCCAATCAGACCGATGGATTGGCACTCTGCTTCATGTCCTGGGAAACGCTCCATAAGATACTAAACACCAGCAGGGTGACATGTAGTCTGGAGAGGGCATTTACTGTGTGATAAACAGCATGAGTCACTCAGAATCTCATGACTAAGATGTTCCCAGTCCGTTTGCACCACTTAACTGCTGTGTGTTTTGTAGCCAAGTAGTGAAAACTCATTTAATATTTGGTGTTATTGCACAGCTTCTATTAATAACAGTTATTTTTTAGTATAATGCTTTAAACACCAGACAGTGCTGTAAAGCAGCTTGTCATCGTCATTTGTGTTGTGGGTTACCAACATCAGTCATTTTAGTACTGCTCTCTGGGCTACAGCCCAAGTTGTCAAAGCTTTCTCTCTCACTTACATGTTACCTTTACAATCTGAGGGCCGGTGCATCCCCACAAGGCCAAATCTAGCATGAATGGCATATGACAGGTACTGTACAGTAGGTAGGACAGCTGAAGAGCAGGACTTAATGGTACTCCATCAATCTCTTCTCATTACTGTGCTGTATTCCACTACCCTCCCTACTTCCCCATGCTGCACTGAGCTCTCTTGTTCTTGTTATCTCGTTCTGTCCAGCTGTCCTGCGTATGCCCTTACAGCCAAAAGCTCTGCTCTCTCATTAGCTCCTTTTATGAAAGTGGAGATGAGTTTGAAAGAATGAGACAATAGAGTACAAGGATTATTCTGAGCTCATATCCATCACCACCACCCACCATACACCCATGAGTGCTCTACAGCCTCCACTCTCTCTCTCTCTCTGTCACACACGAATATACACATATTGAGTTGTATTTTCATTTCTTTTACCCATTTACATTTACCCATGTGTCAACCCTTTAGTTTTTACTTATGTTTCTTTTGCACATCTACAGTAGTTGGCGGCAACCCTGCACCTTACAGGTCCATACAATCAATCATAGTCCTGCAATCACCGTAGACAAACACTGGCTCAGACCTCAGTGACAATGTGCCATTCTCATACACTATATAGACAAAAAAGTGTTTGGCCAAACCTCTTAATTATTGAATTCAGGTGTTTTAATCAATCGGTCCCTCTATCCCCAGTGAGTGGCAGTCTTAATGCATAAGCAAAACCAAGACATCTTGGACAATGCTATGCTTCCAAATTTGTGCCAACAGTTTGGGGAAGACCCTTTTCTATTCCAACATGACTATGCCCTAAAAGTGAGGACTATAAAGACATGGTATCATGCGTTCGGTGTGGAAGAACTTGACTGGGTTAAGCGCACAGAGCCCTGACCTCAACCGCATCTTGCACCTTTGGGGTCAACTGGAACGGAGATTGCGAGCCCGGCCTTCTCGTCCAACATCAGTGCCTGACCTCATAAATGCTCTACAGAATAAATGGGCACAAATTCCCACAGAAACACTCCAAAACACTCCTGTGGGCAGTCTTCCAAGAAGAGTGGAAGCTGTTATAGCTGGAAAAGGGGAACCAACTCCATATTGAAGTTCATGTATTTGGATACAATGTCATTGTGGGTTTGGCGTTAGCTATGCAATCACCTTGGACAAACACTGACTCATTGATTCAGAGCTCATTGATTTTAATTTGGCATTGTCATAAGTTGCCACCTTTGCCATAAAGCAGTTTCGGAAATTTCTGTTCTGCCTTCATGGTCTGGTCTATTTCAGTGTTTGAATTTGTCCTCTGAGTTCCAATAGTGTCTAATGTTAATGCCACAGCATGCAAATGTACGTTGGACAATTATAAGTGGCAGCAATTTGAGGTAGGCCAGTTTTTCTTCCAGCATGTATGCACCCCATAAAGGACAAGATGTGATGAGTTTATGGTTAAATGAACGGCACTGACATTCCTCTACAAACCCCAATCTTTACAGCACTAAGTTGAAAGGCCAACAGCAAGGCATTCTCATCCAACATGTAGTGTATGATATCAAAAAAGCTTCTTAAACTAAATTTATCATAAATTCTCCCATAAGCACTACAAAACCTTGCAGAAAGTCTTCTCAGAAGAATTATCTCCAGGAGGGAGCGTACAAGCGTGGTGTTGGTGAGGGGTGGGATTGGAACTTTACACCCAACATGTACATATTAATTTTGATGGTGGTCAGGTGTCTACATATTTTTGGCCATGTGGTATAAAAATATATATATATATATAAATCCAGTGGGTCAGATAGTGTACACTATTCACTAATAAATGTAGAGCCCATGTCACTCTTTTTTCATTGTTAGCTCTTACTATGATAAAGTTCCTGTAGTGAATTTATTGTTGAAAAAAAAAAGGTGGTTGCCCTTTCCGTTTAAACATTTCTGAAGGTTAAACGACACATTAAGTGACTTAAAAGAGAAGCAATTCCGAACAGAATGTGAAATGGCTTATTTTTTCTGCTCGCTCAGTCTCTTTTTAAGTGAGCAATTATATTTAGAATTGCATGTAGGTGCTTTTAGTTGTCGTCAACCCAATCTCTTTGTGCATAATGCTGTATACATTATGCAAACTGGAGGTCCAGGCATGTAACAGGTAGGGTCTTGTATCTGTATTCAGCCATATTCTTACCAAGATCCTTGCTGCTGTGGTATTAATAAGCTGTTAAAGCATTAACCAGGGCACTTCCACACCTGTGCCAATGCCTGTAGCTCTTAAATCCTCTTAGCAGAGGAAGAATCAGAAATCAACATGGACAAGGTAACATTTTAACCTAGGGTCACCAGTCACCTCCGATACAATATCACGATACCTCGGAGCTAATTTGATTCAAATTCTATAAGTGTTATCATTTTTATAAACATCCTGATTGGATATTAGATTTTTTAGATTTAAAAAAAGTTCAATTATTAATTACATGTTGCTTGTTCCTATAACATTCGTTTTCTCACATAAAAACCAAGCGTAGCATTTAAACAATACAAACTAATTCCAGATGGGAAAAAAAAATTACATTTAACTTAAAATTAAAGTAAGCAAAAAAAGCTACATTTTCACTGAACATCAATTATCTCTGTCATCCACCATAATTTTTATTTCTAAACAAATTTAGCAAATAAGACACTCCTATCTCACGGGATGAACATGTGTAAATAGTACAGAGTGTACCTGCTGTATGATTATAAAGAAATGGCAATGTTTTACCTCCTCAAATCCCTCCAAAGCTTCAAAACTCAACTTGACAGTGAGCGCTCGGGTCGAGAGTGTGTGGAAACGCGGATCAGTGCAGCTTTGAACTAATTAGCACTATTTTGAGGCTGGTATAAGAGTGTGTGATGAGTGGGTTTGAGACTACTTTGCTTACAGAGTTTGGATATTTGATAATGTGATGCCATAAAAATGTGTTTTGATTGCGCCACTCAGAAGCTTCAGCGCTCGGTACAGAATCGTTTAAACCTGAGGCTGATCCGCCAATCGTACAGTATGGCCGATCTAACTGAAAACCAGCCAATTCCGGTTGATCTTTATAAATGTAAAAAAAAAATAACCAAATTAACTTTGCAGTCAGTGTGGTGATGGTGAATAACCGCACAAAAGAATCTATATAAAATCTTATAAAGTACACCAAACTATATTTTGTGACTTGAAAATTAAACATTTTTTTAATCATTTGGATTTGTCTTTTATACCTTTGTTACATCATGTCATGTCGTTAACATTGATGACATCAACCACTGTCCAGTCTAATAATTAGAGGGGTGTTTTTTGTTTGTTTGTTTCAGCATTTAATGATGATCACTTTGTAATTGAGGATGTAATTTGGTAAAAAAAATTAAACATACGATTAAACATAGGATTAAACATAGGATTAAACATACAAGTCGGGGCAAAAAAATGCTCTAAAACATGAAGCTGTTCTGAGCCACTCTGGAAATCCAATAATTCATAGTCAATTCTTTTTCCTTTTTTTTTTTTTTTTTTTGCAATTGCACACATCAAATGTGAATTCAAATGGCTCAAGCAGTAATCCATTCCAGTATTGTGTAAAAGAACTGCAGGCTTCAAAACTACTTAACTACCTGGGTAATGTTCAGTAATTCACTTACACTTAGACCCATAGACATGTAAACTCTCTCCCCAGGCCTCTTTGAGTGGATCATAACAACGAGCACCCTTTCCCATTTGACAAGCTTTTATTTTAGTTAGCCAGCCATCATCAGTTTCCTCCTCCGTTCTGATCTTGCAGGACAAAAATAGCATTGATGTTCAGGGAGGAAATTCACCAAGCTGGAGGATAACAAAGCACAAAGCAGACAATAAAAGTGATAACCTAATGCACTCAATCCTTTTTTAATGTGTATTACCTGACATTCACAACCATTAAATTAACTCCTGGCGGAGAAGGGGAAAACACAATCCACTTTATGAAACGCTCATTTGAGACTAGCTCGCAAAAGGCTGAAAATTCTAAATCTTAAATTCAGAAGCTTTAAGATATTTCTTTAGACTATCCACTATAAATCTGTATTATCCTTTCATTTCATGTAATATCACTCTACAGTACACTGTATAATCATAGTCATTTTGTGACTGTCATTTTGTGGACCACGTAAGGGACTGATTATGTTTTAATTATATCCTAAATCACCTGCCATCATACTGCTTTCATCACCATAACAGTGACGCACTGTGTGTTCTGGCACCTTTCTATCAACCATTGAAGGCATTAACCTTTTCACCAATTACATCTACACTAGTGCTTCTATTGGATTGGACTACCTGATCAAGCCTTCACTCCCCATCTATAAGCCTTAGTCACCCATGACCCCTTCTCCAGTTTGGTTTTTCTTCCTTGGATCACTTTTGGTACTGTATGACATGACCACTGCAGACCAGGAACATCCCAGAAGAGCTGACCCAGTCATCTAGCCATTACAATTTAGCCCTTGTCGAAGTCACTCAAATCCTTACGCTTGCCCATTTTTGCTTCCAACACATAAGCTTTGGGGAAAAAAAAGATTCACTTGTATAAGATGGGTTGTGGATTATGTATATGAAAAAAATGCAAATGTAGTAACATATGTATTTGTTTGCTCTTCTGGTGAAAGGATCGTTTACTAGCTTTGTCAAAGTTTATTGTCTTACAGAGTAAGGTGGATCATTTTAGCCACTTAATACTAACCTTTAGATACAGTATGTTAACACTTTGTAACAAAGCCAGATAGTCTGTCCAAAATATGGCGACTATAACAGAAACGTCTCGGGTTACTTTACTGTAACCCTGTTCCCTGAAAAAGCGGGAACGAGATGCTGCGCGACAGCGCTATGGGAAACGATTCCTCGTGACCGG
>JAOTRS010000022.1:9507737-9527238 GCA_028565755.1 Dinotopterus cunningtoni
CATGTTGTTGTTCTTCAGCCTTTGTTCCAGTTTTTTGCGGTAAGACTCTTTCCCCTCCCTGATTTTGCCAGTCAACACTCTTTGAGCCTTCTTTGCTGCTTCCTTATCACCAGACCTAAAAGCCCTTTTTTTCTTATTTAAGGAAGCTTTAATGTCCTTAGTGACCCAGGGTTTATTGTTGGGGAAACAGCGAATCTTTCTCATAGGTACACAGGTGTCCACACAGAACCACACGAGGCCGACCAGATCTCCAGTCCGAAGCGGGGCACCAGGACGAGTCACACAGGTCCAGAGTGCAGAGGGGGTCTGGATCACTGGCAGCTCAGAACCGGCATGTGTAGCTCGACAGAGAGAGGGAGGGAGCGAAAGAGAGAGAGAGGAGAATAGAAAGAGAGATAATGGTTAGGTATGGCCACATTCATATAATATATATAAAGGTGAATGTGTCTATGTAGTGCAGAGGACTCCAGCAGGACTAACCTACGACTAACCTTCCTTCTGGAGAGCCAGAAGGAAACGCAGACATGAGGGCTCCCTGAGATGTAAAGCAACCAATCACTTCAACAATCATGTCAACAAACCCGAGTGATCAATAAGAGTGAGAAAGACGGCATCTAAACATACCAGTTCACCAGATCTGCTCCTTTTACCCAAGTCAAATCTATTCACATATGCTTGGTTAAATGAATAGGTTTTTAGCCTAGACTTAAACACTGAGACTGTGTCTGAGTCCCAAACATTAATTGAAAGGTTATTCCAAAACTTTGGGGCTTTGTAAGAAAAAGCTCTGCCCCCTGCTGTGGTTTTCGTAATATGCGGTACTGACAAGCAGCCTGCATCCTTTGATCGAAGTAGCGTGGTGGATCCTAACACACTAGCAGTTTGTTCATGTACTGCAGCATAGTACCATTTAATGCTATAGGTCAAAAGTTATCATTTTAAATTGGTACAAAATTTCACTGGGAGCAAATACAGTGTGGAAAAGTGGGTGATTTAATCATATCTTCTGGTTCTGGTGAGGACTCTTGCTACTACATTCTGAACTAGTTTGTAGTTTCTGAGCTTGTTTATGCACCCAGTTGAATCTAGACAGTAAGGCGTTACAATAGTCGAACATAGAAAAAAATTGTGTATTGTGTAGTGACAGTATATTCCTTATCTTGGCAATATTTCTGTGGAACACCAAACTTTACTTGAGAACAGGCAGACTAATCACCATTTAAATCTGCAAACTGATAATGATCAGTCAAATAGGTTCTAAGCCAGGAGTTGGCCGTTTCCAGTGTAGCGAAACGTTGATGCTCTCCCTCCATGCTATTTGAAATACTAACAGTTTAGTTTGATGCCATTTACATTCTAATTTTCATGCGGTCTGTTTAAAAATGCATGTGGTCATTATATCAGTGAGTGAGTTCCTTATCTATAAAAATTTTCCTCTTAAGTGGAGCTACGTACATTATCTAAAGTATATTGGAATGCTGACTTTAAACATTTAGTCGCCTGATCACCTGTTCCTTGGGGTCAGACAGTGATCTGTAATTTTTGAGAGATTACTGATGAAGCTCTGTGTGGTTCTGTGATTCTCAAAATAAATATTAAAGTCTCCAGCAATTAACTCTTTGTCTACAAGATTAAATACATTGTCTGCTTTCAAAGCCTAAATTTTTGAATGCCCTTTGTAAAGATTAGCAAAATAGTTTAAAAAATCCATCTTTTATAAATAGTTAAAATGGTTTGTTTTTATGAAAACATCTTTACATGAGGTGCCAATAAATGTAGCCAGCACTGTAGGTGGACTCTCGACTGATTTGGTCGGTTTTGTCTTGTGCAGTGTCAGAAATGGGGCAATGAGAATCTGTGTATGCAGTCAAAATCCAAATCCTCCTCCAAATTCTTCTTCATGAATCGTCTGCGAGGGAAAAAGAGCAGCTCCAATAAAGTTTTGCAGGACACTAGCAACACTTTGAAGATTTCTCACATGCAACCTTCTCAAAAAGTGAGTCTCCGTTAACCAGTGTATGAGTGCAGTTTTTTTATGCAAGACCTGTCCTACACTAGTTTAATTCTAGTATTTAAATAGGTTACACAATTTACTTTAATTTGAATTTTGTTAGTAAATTACTGAGTTTAATTTCTTTTATGTGTAAGAAAGATTGCAAGAGATGTTTTGGTTTTTTTGACTTGTAGTGTGTGAGTGCGGACATGTTAGGTGACGAAAGCTTCTTTGACCTGCTAAGTCGTTTCCAAGGCAACAGGATGGATGACCAACGCTGCTCTATTCAGAAGGACCTGGGCTGCCAGTCCACTGCTGCCTCCTCCTGTTCACCTTTGTCCAAAAATCTAAAAAAATGTAAGTACTAAATTCTTTAATAATTAATTGTAAAATTGTGATCATCCTGGAGCCGTTTTACCAAGGTCAACTTCAAGGTTCAAGGAAGTTCAACTTTTTTGAAATGGTATATGTAATATCTGCACTATGTTGGATGTGTTTAAGGGTTCAACTTGCATTGTATCACCTAATTATGTGGACACCTGAGCATATTAAATCACATTCCTTTTTTTTTTTTAGTGCCCCCACTATAATGGGGCATTGGTGGCTTAGTGGTAGGTTTCTTGCCTACCATGCAGAAGGCCCCGGTACCAAGCCCAAATAAAATGGAGTTGTTTTAGGAAGGGCATCCGGCGTGAAATCTGTGCCAAGTTGTTGTGCATATCGGATGGTACACTGTGGGCGACCCCTCAACGGGAGCAGTCAAGAGACTAACAACAACTCGTAATAATCTTGTGACCGAATGTTTTTCCCCAGATTTTGGACTGAGACTGTGGGGACTTGCCTTATTAGCCTCACAAGGGTTAAGCATGGTCAGGCACATCATGTCTCAATAGACCTCACTTCTTACATAAGTGCATTGTCATACGGGGGTTAGGCCTCTGAGCTTCATTCATGTGGAAATGTAACTTCATACAAAGGCATTCTGTCACTTGTGTGAAGCATTACATTTAATTTAAAACAATTTAAACAACAAAAATATTCTTCAGGACAGTGTTAGCACAGTAAACTGCAGAAACAGTGTGTTGTTATTTGTGCTGCTAACGCAGCTAGACGTTTTTGGTGAATTGGTAGTACAAAGCTGCTGAGACCTCCTTAATGTTCTAATTAACAGTGCCTTCACGGTCAAGTGTGAACCATATGTCCTTATTGCATCCCAAACTGTAATACAGAATGATAATAAATAATACAGAAATGTCCAACTTCTGCAATGAATGTTAATTTATGCACTCAATACTGTACATGGCTAGGGCTCCTTTAGCACAAATTATTGCATAAATGTAGTCTGGCATTATTGCCACAATTCTAAGGCAATATAGAAGACCGGGTTGCTTTGATAGGTTTTACCATGTCTGTATTGTTGGGTCATGTGTTTATCATCTACCTCAAGTCAAGTACCTCTTGACAATGTTCCATAGATTTTCTATGGGGTTCAGGTCAGGTTTCTATGGGGTGTATGGTCAGTAAACCAGCTAGTGGTAGTACATGCCCACAATGCCAAAACTAAATCCTGCTGGAAAAGGACTTGAAATCTTCCGGGTAACTGGCTGCATTAATTTTGGACTTAATAAAGGCTGTGGATCAACACCACCAGATGACATCATAAAGACAGTGGAAACTTCACTCTGGACATGCAGATATTTATCCATCATGCAATGCCATCTGGGAGTTCCCAAATTTATTCTGCAGCAGGACAATGACCCCAAACATAAAGCCAATGGCATTCAGAACCATCTTGAACCTAGAAAAGAACAAAGAGTGCTGGACGGTGATGGTTTGATATACATGTATAATAACACAACAGAAGAATGTGTGAATACATGGCCTTTTTCCTGGCCATGCAAATACTTTCGCCAACCATTCGTTCCATTATTTATCAATCTTTCAAAATGTTGTGTGTGTATGAAAATGGCTGTAATTCCTGAATGGTTAAACCCCTTGAACTAAAACTGAAGGTCTTGACTTCACTCACATTTTGAGTGGTTTATTTCAATGTGGTCGTGTAAAACTACCAAATACCAAAAAGAAAAAAAAGTTCCAAAATTTATGGACCTGGCAGTAATAATATTCAGAGGAATAAAACAAAACTGAGTGGTTGCCACATAATTTCTGACTGGATCACTTTATAGAAATAATGAACCTTTTCGAAATTGCTGTAATACAAAACCTCTTTAATTCAATGACCACCCACTGGTGGCAGTGGCTCCTCCCACTTAAACAGGATCATTCTCCTAGCAAGGAGGTATGTAAAGGCTATATTGGCTGGGAGTCAGTCAGGTGAGCATCACTTGAGTCCATACTAAAGAGCGCACTGAAGAGGATGGTTCCAATAGTATTTGGTTTTAATAAGGGATCAATGATAAAACTCTGGAAATTATATAATTTTGGACATTTCCAGTTCCTGCTTTTAAATACACATTGGATCAAAAGGTGAGCTGTTTAAATAAACAGGTCACCTTTTTTAGCTCACATATTGTAAGTTTTGCCGCATGTTCAAATATTAAATGAAACACTGTCTTTGCAATTTTTTTTCACATAGATTTGGCCTACAACTGACAAGGTCTACTTGCTGAGATGTGTATCATTTCGTTGCCATTTTTTTCCACTCATCCTAAAAATACACAGATATGATTTCTGATCCATACTATATAGTGCATGTTCCATTGTTAGCTCCCTGAAGAGTGCTTATTGTGTATTTATATGTATATTGTGTTATATTAGTTTAATGTTTTTGAGCGAATGACTGTATTTTAAAAGTCAGCAAAGACATTAAATAATTTACAAAAAAGATTTTAAATGCCATCAAATGTATTCCTTTTTTATTTCTCTTATTTTTCCATAGCTTTTTCAGAATCTGCAGTATCACCAGGTCAGAATGCATTTCAAGGAGTCTTGGCTACTGCTCAGCAGCAGAGGCTAGAGGATCAGAGGATTATAGAAAGTGCGCCTGTTTTGTGCAACTTAAAGACAAATCAGAAAAGCAGCACGAAGACGGTCCTTAGCCAGCTTATGGCAAACACGGACACCTCTGAACCCGATGATCAATTCTTTGACATGCTGGTGAAGAGCCAGGTGAAAATGAACATTGATATTACTGTCTGTGTGTAGTTACATATGCAAGTATATACATATGCAAGTCTTGAGTTATGCTTAGTTTTGAATTTATTTTTTTGCCTAGTGCCACTGATGCTATACACAGTTGCACAGATGTTTCTTACAAAAAAAAGTAGGCGAGTTTATACTCCCCTGTGTATAAAATCGGTTATTTTTATGTTTAAAGTGTTAAAAAAAATGCAGCAGTAATATCCTTTTAAAATATGATTGTTTTTAACCTTGTAAACTGTTGTATTTTGCATGTAGGTCTTGTCATTTATTCCTAATACTTTAAACACAAAAATTTCTCCACACAGAGAGTATATTGACAGGGTATATTGACTGACAGGGTACACCTGGATATAATAATTTTTTAAAATTTTAGGAATGCATAAATGTGCCACATTGTAAGCTGTTTTCACCCATATCAGGATTAATCATGTGATCTTCCAGGAGATGGTTGCCTAAGTTTTAGACCTGCTTCAATTGTCCCAAATTATTTTTCTTTTTAATATTGTAAAATGCTAAAATTATATAAAATACACTCTGGTAACTGTTTTCAAATGTTTCTTTGGAACTGAGGCATCAACCAAATTGTTCAGAGCCTGTCCTGTTTAACTGTCTTTGTAGTTAAGTCATAAGACAATATTTTTTAAATTCAAAAAATTCTTTTAATGTACTTGGTGAAATCTTTTGCTATATCATGTAAGGTCTAGATATAATTTAAACCCAAGCGTCCTCTGTGTTTAGAGTCCTCATTTTACCAACAGCAAAGGTAATTGGCCATGCCATTTTAGTACTTTCAGAGGAGACTGTATTGTACTATCATAGAGTGATTTACTTGTGTTCACGCGCTCGCTCTCTCTCTGTTGTTCTCTTAGGGTTCTAGGTTAAATGATCAGAGGTGTGCCCCTCCCCCAGCCTTGATCCATGGACCTACTGTCCCTGATGAGGACTTCTTCAGTCTCATCGTCCGCTCTCAGGCCAAAAGGATGAATGAACAAAGAGTCACATTGCCATCTGTGGACTAAACACCACACAGATTCACATACACACACTGACTACCACTGCACTGAGCACACTGAACTTATTATACATAGCTGAAGATGGAAATACAAGTTACTTGGATTTTGGAAACATAGTTTTTACCACTTAAAAAGCGACTTTTATAATGCAGTTGGAGGTGCACGGGAACATTTTGGTACTTTGACTTTGGTACTTCATATCAGACTCGCCATATGGCTTTGCTCTTCGAATCTGTCTATAGAAATACTGTAAATAGAAAGAGCATGTTCAAGATTTGGTATTATGACAAGTCTAATCCTGACAGTCAATAACCCAAAGATTTTTGCTATCATTAATTGCTGGTGTTAACATTTTAACAAGAGGAATACTAGTTGCTTCATTTAAATTCAATCCCAGTTTATTTGTAAAGCGTTTTTAACACTGGACCTTGTCTTTACATCTTTACCCATAGTCTTTAGTGGTGGTGGTGGATGAAGTTCTCTGAAGTAAAATTACAACAAAAAAAAACAGGCAAAAATGAACTCTAGTAAAAGTTACACTACCCCATTAACTGTTCTAAGCAAGAAAAGACTTGCTTGTAAAAATACCTAAAATATAAAATTAAAAGTACTTGTCATGCTGATCCAAAAGCATAATACCATATTATTGTGTATTTATATGTATATTGTGTTATATACAAAATAATACAGGTTGTGCTGTTTTAGTTAAGAATGATGCAGATTATGCTGCTGACCAGAATCACCAGTAAAAATAATCACAAATAATTTGAAAGATTATTTTACTCCCTGTGTCCATAAAAATTTGGACTTTCAATTCTGTAAATCAGACATGCAGACTGTATAGGCATTAAAGAAAATAACACAGAAGATTGTTACTTTAAATGTCTTTTACAATTATGCATCACTTAACCTCCCTGTAATGTTAAGTGAGATGGGGACAGAGATGCCACTAAAACAATAGACATTCTATACATGCAGTTGTACCATCAAACACTGTTGGGAAGGCTTTTTTTCCCCAACATCATATTAAACCCTATGGATTAAGAATTGGATGTTACTCAAGTTCATATGCATGTAAAGGCGCGCACACACACACTATATATTGGCAATTTGCCCTTGCACCTATAACAGCTTTAACAGAAGGCTTTCGACAAGGTTTAGGAATGTGTTTATGGGAATTTTTGACCATTCTTCCAGAAGCACATTTGTGAGGTCAGACACTAATGTTGGACGAAGGCTTGGCTGCAGTCTCCGCTCTAATTTATCCCAAAGGTGTTCTAGCGGGTTGAGGTCAGGAGTCTGTTCAGGCCAGTCAAGTTCTTCCACACCAGACTCACCCATCCATCAATGGTATTAAAAGCTGCAGTAACGCACTGGGCCAGTCTATCTGTGGAAAATAATTCCTTATGGTCCCAGAACCACTCTTCTGTGGTTTGAGACCTGGAATATGCTTGTGCCATCAGGGAACAAAAACTCCATTGATGTGATAACCTGGTCATTCAGTACATTCAGGTCATCAGCTGACTTCATTTACCTTGCCACATAATGTTGCTAAGCCTACACCTGACCAACTGAAGCGACCCCGGATCATAACACTGCCTCCAGCTTCTTGGTGGACGCATCACTTCTTTATGCTCCCTAGCAAATTAAAGCCATTTGTCTGATTAGTTTCACGATAAAGTGGTTTTTCTTAAAGCCACACAGCTGTTTAGTCCAAATCTTGTGAGTTATTTTTACATTCTGTGCATATGGAAATACTCTTAATTTCTAAAATAGCTTTTTTTAAATTATTTTTATGCAGCTTCAAGTGCTTAAGTGATCTTCGTTCATGATTTTTTTTTCTGAACACGTATCTTCAACAAAGCTCATTGTTCAGCACTACTTCCAGATGTTGATGGTGTTTAAAGGGTTCTTAACAAGAAAACAAATTTCTTAAAATTTCCTGTTGTAGTATTCTTTGCTTAAGCCAGCCCAAAGACCTTCTGAAATAGCATTTGGGGGGGTTTGCACCAGGCACTGTAGTTATATTATACCATGCATAATTATTTAACAGTTTGCCTGGCTTTATATTTAAAATATTTGATATTTAAAATTTATCTAATATTTTCAATTTTGTTACTGAAAAAAATAACAATGCCCTGCTACTATGTTAGTTTTTTCCCCCTTGTATAAGGGTGGAGGGGTACATTGATCTGGCAGCACTAAAGCACTAGATTATGTATAGTCCGTGATGCACTCCTCCAATGCTGTATGAGATTTACCAATTTAAGTTGTTGCCAGTTTTTAAATTTTTGAGCAGTTTGTTTTTGTGTGTGTGTGTGTGTGTGTGAGAGAGAGAGAGAGAGAAAGATCACTATAAGAGGGTGCATATTTTTATATCAAACTATTTTTATTTTAAGTGAAGCTCCTTATGCAGAGTTTAACAGAATGCTAGATAGATTCACAGTAAAACAAACGCTTTACATTCTAGAGATTGAATAGTGCTGGCTGTACATTAAATTTAGTCTCATTTTATGTTAATTAGATTACTGAAACAGATTGTCTGAGTACATTTTTCCACGGTGGAAAATAAGTGATGAAGTGCAGCTAGAAGATGCTCAGATTGGCCTGTTTGTCTGCTACCTGTCCTGGGCTCTGGATAGTTACAGATTGACTTGGCCTGTTCTGTGAGCAAGTAAGCTGCAAAAATTACAGGCAAAGTCTTGTTTTTTGAAAAGCCTACTGTAGCAAATTGTTTTTTCTTCATTTGGTGTAAACAAGAAAGACGTACCGAACTCTCCATGAAACTTTTTTTTATCGGTTATCTCTTAGATCTGTTTTTTTTTTTTTTTCCAAGTCTAAGATAATTTGTTTAAATAAGGCTATGGATGAGACAGGTCTGATGCCTCAGAGTCAGTGATGCCTTCTGGTGAATCCATATTTGGTTTTTTGTGCACTACTGATATCTATCTGCTCTGCTCATGATACCTGTTGCCAAAAAGCTGGATTGTTTCCCTGTTGCCATCCAAATAAAAACAGCAGTGTGGTTATAAAATGTAGAATGTCGTGTACGACACTATATAGACAAAGTTTAACATTTGCGCATGGGGTCTCTTGATTATAGCAGGATGTTTGCAAAGAGAATTTAGTACATTGACATGTTTCTCCTGCGACTTAAGAGCGTCATATATGCTGAGTTAAATTTATTGCTCATTAGGAATCCATGTATACAGTGTGTGTGTGTGTGTATATGTTGTTGGTGGTCTTTCGGCTGCTCCCGGCAATCCAGTCCAGGACCGGCACTGCATCCAGTGGATGGGGGCTTTGGGCACTGGCTGGGAATTGAACCCTGGCCTAACGCATGGCAGGCAAAACACCTACCACTGAGCATATATATATACACACACACACGTTCCCCAGCCCTCATATGTATAGAAAATGTTATACATTTTTTATTTTAATACATATTTTATGCTCACTGTGGTGGCATATTTCAGCCTATGAAACCCTGACTTTTTTAAATGCCATATAACAGAGAACACACACAAGGCAAGTTGAAATGAATGCTGCCCAGGTTACAAAAAGATATGCAAAATGTAAAACCAATGCTGTATGTGTTTTCTTTTTAAGCCTTTTAGTCATGTTCTGCAATAAATGTGTTGTGCATTCTGAGAGCTATGCAAGCTTTGAGGTTTTTGCGCAGACAGTGTCAATGTGCAATGAATTTGAAGCTTTATTGGCAGAACAAACATGCATACCTGTAAGGTGAGCAAAATGTCTGGCTACTGCAAATATTCTGCGAAAGGTTTTTAAATGTGTTTTTAAAAATTGTATATAAATTACAGATTTCATATTTAACAGCAATGTATGTGTTTCATGAGAATTTGCATCCATCTGCAGTGGTGACAACATGTCTTGACCCGCTGGATAGATTAACAGTAGGTGAATCCTTCTCAAATGATGCAGGCCACATTCATTGAGCTATGTGTCATCCTCAGGTTAGAAATAACAAGGCAAAACACCAAGTTCAGAAGGCCAATACTAGAGCAATGTAGGCACACTCTTAGGGCACACTCTTTCCTGATTGCTCTGAAAGTTTTGAGCCTGTGAAAGTGCCTGTAGGGATACTGAATATCTATTGCTTCTATAGTTCATAAAATCATATCCTGGTAATAAAGGAACAACACCTTCACAGGCTACTACCACTGTCTTGGATGACCACTGGGAGAGCTTTTGGCTGTCTCATGGGGATGGCGGTGCATGATGAAAAGATTGTTTGCATTCCTCATAATTTATATAAAACTTGAAGTTTAATAATAAACAGTATGATGGGGCAATGAAGAGGAAGGTGATGAATGCAATGAACTGAATCCCCAACAAGCAAACAGTTCTATTGTTTGATGCTTTATGCTCCTATTGTTCTACTCTTTAGACCTTGAATAATTTATTATATATAAAATTATAAATTCTAAAATCTGGCATTATTTTATAAATGTTATTGATTTATATGAATTTCGGAGTTTTGTTATATACAATTTAATTACTGTATTTGAAACAGCGGCACATAACTTCTTTGATTGTGACACCTTCTGGTCAGTTTAATTAGTGTTATTGATTTTAAAGTCATGCAATGTAATATTGTATGGGATTATTTTTGTGATGTCTAGATTTGAGTGAACATTATGGTTTAAAAACACAAATCTATTACTAACAAATGTATGTTAATCAATGCTAAAGTTTTGGTTTGACAAACATTGTTCACAATCCAAAAACATTGAGCATTTGGATATAAGCTTTTTAATTTAAAACATTTAAATGAAGAAAAATAAAATAAAAATAGATGTATAGGGTCAGTGAAATGTTTTTTACACCGCCATGCCACACCAAAATGTTAGCTCTAAAGGACAAACTCAAGACAAACTCCATGATAACTTGGAGACGCCTGCATCCATGCTGCTCTAAATCCATTCCAGCATTTATCCATGTGTCATGATTTCTTATTGCTGCTGATGTTGCAGTTTGTTCTTCTTGCATGAAGAAATCATAGTTATTTTTGGATATCCATGTATGCCATCATCATGCCAGTGACATCAGTTTGGACCTTCCTTTTCCTGATAACACAGGTACTATTCTCGTCCATTGATTGCTCTCTGGCCCATCAGAGGTGGTTGAACTGTCAGTACTAACAAGAATGTAATCACATAAGTTTAACACACATTTGCTGGATCAGTATCAATAACTAAATATTTGTAAGATTAAAAATGAATCAACAAACAATCAGCATTACAGCCTTACTATAAAAAGTTAGCTTTAAGCTTAGATTGGGCAACCATCTGATTTCAAACCTAAGTACACCACCACAATACCACACCACTCTAGCAGCCTACTAGCCTGTGTTGTATTCATGTTATATTAACTAAAACTAATATGCTAAAACAGTATAAAGGAGGCAGGTGTGAGTAAGACTCACTTACTCATTCAATCAATGTCAGACTCATTGATTATCCATTGATTCATCTGACACAGTCATGTGATTCAGAAGGTAAATCATTATATGGTGAAGTTGGTGGTCGTGACTCAACAATGTTGTTTGGATTGTTGAGTTTGGAAAACCTGCTTTTTCTTAGCTAAGCTTCCTGTTCTCTAAAGGGAATCATGTACTTTCTGTTCCTGCTACCTTAATGTTTTTACTTTGACTGCTCCAATACTAAATAGTGCTCCAAGGAACTTGATTTCTAATTTGTACAAATCTGGAAATTTCTTTCTTAGATTATTTTTCTGCTTATCATTGTGCAACCGTCAAACAAATTGCATGTTAGCAGTAGTGTTTACGTCCTGTTTACTTCCTCTCATATTCTGTGGATTAGATAGTTTTTACATCAAACGTGAACCGCACTGGAGTTCAGGCGAGCCGCACCCCAGACTCCTGATTTCCAGAGGCCTCATGTACGGTCCCTTGGTGTGTCCGAAAACAAACCAGACTAAGAGGATTCTGGTCCGACTCAGAAGCGCTTGTGTGAAAGCACCCTGATTATTTAACTGTCCATGCAAAATGTGAAATCACGTGATCAAGCTCGCGTCTCTAAAGTGGTTCAAATGCAAACACATACAGGGTTAGTCTATCTACTACCTAGTCCGATGCTTCTATCACTGGGAGTGGCTTTTTTACTTTAGTGGCACTTATTTCTTTACCTACGATATGTTGGCTTTGTGATTATTGTTATGTGCGAAAAAAAAAATCAGTGATGAACAGGCGAGTGAGGGCAGAGATCAGGAGGAACAGTGCACTTAAGGATTGTCGTAAAGCACAGTGTCGTAAACCAGGTGCAGGAATGCCCCTGAAAAGGACGGGAGGGGGGGAATGGGGGGGCTGCTGGTGCATTAATCATGCTCAGCCAAGCCGCGGTACAAAATCATGGCGGATGGCCCCAGGTGCCAGCGTAGAAAGCAGTCGAAACCGAGAAGAAATAACGGTGAGTGGACTGTGAGAATCTGTACAGGCGGAGAAAAACTATGAAGATTGTTTCGTTTTTAATTGATGCTAAAGTTTAGTCACTTTTTGAGCATTTTAACGCCTAGTTGTGCTACTTTATTTCCAAGTACTGAGTAAAAGTGTGCAGATTTGGTTGACTTTCCAAATGGATAGCATACGCTGACCCGTTAGCTCGTGTACCTGTGGCAGTAAGCTGCTCCGTGCCCAGACCGTTATCTGGAGGAACTCCTCGCTGTGTCTCGGCTGTTTCACGTGGCATGTCCTGTGGTGTTTTCCGAATAGCGAACCCCTTAACTTAGTCACGGAGGGAAAAAACAAAAAAACATTTCTAATATTTCAGTTGTTCTTGCTGACCAACGCTGTGAGGAAATGCATAAACCATTTCTCCACGTGTAACTCACCGTGGTTCAACCTTATTAGTTTTGCGAACAGTGTAAACACATTACCTTATTTAGGTTGTCCAGAACCGTCTTGTTATTTTCCATTCAGTGTGATGTTTAAGACTTGCTTATGCGATGTGTTTGTGCGTTTGTGTTTTAGCGAAACTGTTGTACTGTAAACCAATGTTGCATTTTTGGGTTTCTATCAGGATAAGAGTCAAATGATTGGTGTTAGTTTGTGCTTATCATGAGCTTTTGCAGTGTTGCGCTTCCTTTAAATGACACCAGACTCGCGCTATTCCGTTATAGAAGCGTGAGCTACCTTTTCCTGCGTGCGTGCGTGCGTGTGACGCGTGAGGCTCGCACCGCCCCGCGTAGGCTACCGGAGCCATCACCGTGTCTACCTGAACGATAAGCAGAAACAGAACGGCGCAGGCTAATACATTGTTTAACGGCTAAACCCGCGCCTCTCGCCTCTGGAGCGGCTCGAGCACAAACCGTGAAAAGAGACTGTCGCCTGAAAACCGTTTCAATCACCAGGAGCTGAGGCGCGTGCACGCTGCAGCAAATGGCAACTTGTGCAGGTAGAACACAGATGGTATTCTGATTTCAGCGGCGAAACAAAGACGGATTTTTCTGTTTTCGGATTTAGGCTTGGGTTTAGCCGGTCTGTCTGATCCGTTTAGTTATTTTCCGCACACGCGTTCCTCTCGACCGGGGGGGCGAGCAAGAGCGAAAGCAGCGCATAAGGTGGTTGCTAGATATTTCAGCGGTGTGTGTGTGCAATGGAAGCAGTTTCCTGTGAAGCGTTTATGTAATGTAGGTGGGGCCGGAGTGGGGGAGCGGACCGTTAGATGATGCAGTGAGGGATGTGGTTTGCCTCTTGTGTCGGACACGGGCCAGGTAGACTAGGTGATGTAACACCTCCATAGGTGATTCAGCACGCGTCTCTTTAATTTTCTGTAACCTGTCGTTAAAATGTCACGAACGCTGTATGACATACGGGACAGGTTAGCCGTTTTTGCTTGTGGCACCAAAATATCGAGCACCTTCGAATTCTTTAAACGCCTTAACATGGAAAAAAATGCTTTCGATATATGTATTGATTCTGGGAGTTCTGTGTTGTTCTTTAGTTTGTGTTTCTTCAGTTGTCTGCACATTCATACACCGGTCAGCCATAACATTAAAACCACCTGCCTAATATCCTGCAGGTCGCTGTGTGCATCCAAAGCTCCGACTTGTTGAGGTCTATGAATTGCAGTGGACCACAGGACCGGACGTTCCCCCGGATGAACCACAGCCTTTCGGGGCTGATATAATGAATTACTTAATCAAGCCATCAATGTATTAACTGATTAGTAATACCAACAACAACAACAACAATAATAATAAAAACAACAACAGTAAACTAGAATGCCATGGGAAAATTATTTTATTTGTAATTTAATTTAGATTCATTTCATGTGAAGTGCAATATTTCAAGCCTTTCTTGTTTAAATTTTGATGATTATGGTTTACAGCTTATAAAAATAAAAAATCCATTAAAGTGGTACTTTGGCATACAAGCCCATTTCATGAATTTTCGCCTCAAGAACTGCAAGTTTGCAAGAAATTTGCCTCAGCATACGAAGTATTTTTGGCAGACGAGTGAACTTGTTTGTATCAGTGGAAAGCCAAGCGTTGTGAGTTTACTTTTTTTTTTTGCACTTTGTGCAAGATTTTGTGACGACATAGCACCATAAGTCACAAGAATGTTAGCATAGATGGAAGCAGAAATAAAAGGAAGCCACTTTCAGTTTTGTTTGTAAAGCAGCCAGTGCCAAGAGGAATCATAAATAAGGTTAAGTGAGGTTTAATGTCTATTTATTTCATATTTTACTTCATTTACATGTCTTTTCTACATATTTTGATTGTTTTTATATGCAAAATTATGATTACAAGTTTGGAAATTGGTAATATTGGTATTACCAATACCAGTGTGTGGCTGGAACAGATTATCTGCATTTACGTTATTTCCTGAGAAAATGAGTTTCACAATACGGATTTTGGCCATAAGATCTTGTCCTCCGTAACAGATTAAATTTGTATGCTAAGGTACCACTGTATCTTAGAATATTGAAATATTTCCTAAGATCAATCAAAAAGTATTTACAACACAAAAATGTCTAACTTCTGAAAAGAATATTAATTTATGCACTCAGTACTTGGTTGGGCCTGCAAACTGCATACTGCATACTGCATACAGCATGAAGGCGATCAACCTGTGGCACTGTTGAGGCATTATCAAAGACCTGGGGCTCTATTCATAAAGCTTCTAAGCATTATCTTAGAGAGCTCCTAACTTAGTTTAAAAACTTCTAACTAGGAGTCTTAGCTTAAGAATATTTTAAGACCAATCTTAGAGAAACTAAGGAAAAGACAAACTCCTACTACTACTCCTACTAATCATGGGCGAGGATGACCCCGTTGCTAGGTATTACACATTGGCTCTCTTGTCAGGTCAGGTCACGTGCGGGAATGAAAAATGCATGCAACTATCAATTAGTTTGCTTATCAATTAATATCTAGATTATTTAAATGATTAATCGGTTAAACAAATCTCAAAGCTATCAAATCTTTAGCTTGAGGTTGTTTTGTGCATGTGGTAACGAACAATAAAGATAAATAAAGATAAATACTTGATTTAAAAAAATGTCTTTTAATGAACTTTCCTGATAAAACAAAATCTAAAACCAAGGAAAAGCAAAGTAGCAGCAATAAAATAAACAAATAATTATAATTATATAATTATAACTATTAACTATTAAAAGTGAATAGCACAACAGCAAGAGAGAGTATGCACATGCAGAGATACCACCGCACACCAGTACGATTGCTCAGTGGTGTGTACAGGATGATTTCATCCAAAAAAGCCAGCATTAAGGCAATTAATGAGTTTGTAAATTTCGATTTAAAAAAAGTTAATTGAGGAGAACTAGAAATAAAAACCTGACTCACAACAACACACAGTCACTTATGATCCACATTCCCTTCAGGTGTGAATCCTTTTCCACTGTTGCGTCCTTCACAAAGCTGCACTGGTCCACGTCCCCGCCAGCACAAAGTCTTGCCCTCTGACTCTATTGGCTGTTTGACTCAAGTTAATAGTGAAATTTTCCCACGCTCAGGAGATTTTTGGTTGTAAAGGTGTTCTTACCTGTTATTACTCACTTCACTCCAAGCCTACCACCTACATGCACAGTTCACGTATGAATTAAGCCTGATGATGTCATTAGCTAATCGACAATTAAATTTACTTTCATCTGAAAAAAAGGACTTTGAACCACTGAGCAACAGTGCAGAAAAAAGTCCTTAGCCCAGATAAGACTCTTCTGATATTGTCCCAGGCAAGGCTTGATAAAAGCAATGCAGCCCATTTCATGGAGATGTCTGTGCATGACTTTTAAGAAAGTCATCTTAAGGCTGCTGTCATCGTCGTTGCTTGTGGCCCTTTTCCTACCACACTATTCTCTTCCAGTCAGCCTTCCATGAATATGCTTTGAAACAGCAATAATATTCTGTGGTTTACTCTCCTCATTGGGGGTGTTGATACTCATCTTCTGGACAATTATCAAGTCAGGAGTCTTCCATGCCCTGAACTAGACTGTGCTGAACTATGTGCTGAACTAGACCGATGGTACACAGAATTTGTACTCAATTAATAGTAATTTACTTGTACTCAAAATAAAGTATTTAATATTCTGGATTTTTTTTAATAATCTATAACATAATAATCAAAATTAAATAAGAAAAGGCTTGAAATATTTTACTTTACATTTAATGAATGTAGAATAAATGAGAGTTTAACTAAAAAAAAAAAAAAAAAAAAAAACTTTTTCATGATATTAAAATTTTTCATGATGCCCTGTATATTGTGTGGTCAAATAAAATTCACACTCTTATATTTTGTTGGAGTAGATTTAGCTTTGATTAATGGCAGAAATTAACTTTTTTTATTTTCGAAACTCATACTTTATTTACCTTAAGTTAAGTTCACCAAAGACTTTTAAAGTGGTTTAGTTCAAGATTCTGTAGTGGAGTATGTGTGGAAATGATTCCTCATGCCTCCAGAGCCACAATTTGAGCCCAATGAATTACTGAATTGTTGTCATAGAATAGTCTAACCATCAAGGTTAAAATCCTCGGGATAACCTGCTTGTTAATTTTATTGCCACATAACATTGCTGAGTCTACACCTGACCAAAACCTGGCCTTCATAGGCTTGTACACTAGACACTATGTATGATGGTGCATTGCTTCCCTTCTTACCCTGACACACATTCACTCTGGAATTGAGGACACATCTGACCACATTTCCTTTTTCCAGTGTCCAAAGTCTGATCTCTTTACGCTCCCTAGCATATTGTATGTATTGTTTTTTTTTTTTTAAAAAGAGCTTTAATATTTTTATTCTTATTTTGAGAAAATGAATTTCTAATATACCATGTGGTCCAAAAATGTTTGGACAATAAATTTGTTTTGCATCTGTACATTACCACAAAAGTGCATACGGCAGTGTCATGGCATGGGTATATACTGTATGGCTGCCAGTGCAACTGAAATGCATGTAGCTGGACTTTCTTCGCAGATTCAGTAAAATTCTGTAAAACCTGATAGGACAATCCCTCATAGTACATATGGCCCAAAATGTACAGTAAAAGCAAAGGCAGCAAAATGGGATTTTCTTAAAGGGCCATGGGTTCCAGATATCAGGCATTTGACTACTGTATTAGGTTTTTGCATCGAATAAATTTTTGAGCCTGAAATACCTAAAATGGGGTAATTGTATTAAAAATACATGTTGTTTCTAATTGATTAATGCAATATTAATATTATTATTAGTAGGGGTGCATTTTTCTATAGCAAAACACTTTGATTTGACATAACTCAAACTGATGGATGAATTTTGCTATGTAGATTACTTTGCTAAGGATTTAAACTGACAGTTTTTCAATTTAGGGCTAGATGGCCATTTCTCCCTCAATTCTGCACGGAGAATTTTTTCAAGAAACTTAGTTTAAAATGTTCAGCCAGGTCTCAGGAGCATGCTAGCATTACATCCATATGGGTAGAGGCAAACTATCATATCATCACTGTCTGATGAAAAACATGTAGGACACCAACTGGGTGAAAGTGAAAGATCCACTTTTAATGATTTAGACTTTTAACTAAAAAATGTATGTGCACGTTCTCCTCGCCTAGCAGCATTGGGCCTCTTACTGACCAATAAAAAAAAATATTTCTGTGTTACCTGCCAGAGAAGCAGCGGACACATACTGTAGGGATCACTATCAGCCTTGTGCGGTGTTATTGTTGTCTGTTGTCAAATGTTTCCCATTCAAACCATTCATGGGAATTTGACCAGATCTTTATAGAACCATTATTAGGAAGCATAGATATACATTAGCTATTTTATTGTCCAAATTAATTTTTTTTTTTTTTCCTGGAAAAAAAATGTCAACAAAAAGGAGGATGGTCAAATCTGCTATCCACAACCAATACTGGATATTTTTGGGGAATTTGACCAAATTTGCAAAGTAGCTTATTCAGAAATTATAGATGTGCACTAACTGGCAATTTTTTAAATACTGTCCGAAGTCAGAGCGTTAGTAATATGGCTACATGGTAATACCAAATAACACCACAAGGTGGCTCTTCTGTTTTGTTGTGGAAGATGTGAATGTGTGCTCAGACAAAGAAGTTTTGCTATGATACTGTTACCTCGCTGAACCTGGTTTCCTCAGTAATGAGCAGTGCAGGGTCTACAGGTCATGTATAGCTAATGAATGATGTGTCCTGAACAACTGGCTTGTTTGTGCACAAGTTTTTCATCATGTCGCCTGTCTGCAAAGCATATGCAACACACACAGATCACACTCTGTCATCTTGCATCGGCATCACACTTTTCCTCAATCCACGACTCCCCCCAAACCCCGGATCAAAGTATTCCGTTGCTACGACAGATTTTTGTTTGTTTGATTGATGTTATACGTTTCATCAATTATATTAAATTATATTGCATAAGTTCCCTTGAAATGGAAAAAAGTGATTACTTATTAGACAATAGACAACAGTACCCTCTATAACCACCAAAATCTTCAGACTGAAGATTAGATAATAATGATGACTAGCCCTGTGTTGCATTAATTACACACATGCACATTAAATGCTCATCTTTATAGCTCTTGGCCCGAGAGTACATGTTGACCATTTTCATTACACAGTGTAATCACCTAATACAAACATGATGCATAGACTGTGTTTTATTAAAAAAAGAAATAACATGTAGATATACTTTTAAAGACTGGCCAATATGTGGAGACACAGGATTGGTTTATGTCTGCTACTATGTGTGTGTGCGTGAGTGTGGGAATAATGTGAAGCTCAATATGTCAGAGTTGGCAGCTCGATGTCAGTAGTATCGAGTGTAGCTGCTGTGTGT
>JAOTRS010000022.1:9612867-9623859 GCA_028565755.1 Dinotopterus cunningtoni
AAGTAAAAAGTCGGCTGAAAAATAATTACTCCAGTAAAGTATAGATACCCAAAATTTCTACTTAAGTAAGGTAACGATATTTGTACTTCGTTACTTGACACCTCTGCTCTTGAAGCCATTTCTAAACAGCTGTAAATCACAAGATCTGTCCAAAGAAAGTAATGTAAGTACAAGTTATTGTGGGGTGTAGCCACTTTGACAAGGATCCAAACTGTCACCTTTAGCTGAGAGAATGGAATAATGAAGAAAGAGGACTTCCTCAGAATTCTTCAGCATAACTCAAATCATCAGTCAAAGGGTTGAAACTGGATCAGTGACAACAAACAAAAATCAAAGCTGATTGTGTAATGGATAAAGCAGACTAACGTTCAGATTTTGGAGCCCCATTCCTTTTTATATGTTGTGTGAACTTGACCTAAAGCTCAAGTCTGTGTCAGGAAACCAATAAAGTTAATTGAACGTTACGAATTCTGCCAGAAGGTCCTTGGTGGCTCATACTGTAAAATCATGTGCTAAAGGTGAAGCTTTTATGTATGTTTTTGACCTTGTATTGACCCTATTTTTGTAGCTATTGTTAATTTCAGCTAACCCAAAATAAAAGAAAATTTGTGTACCAGAAAAAAGACCAGCTTAATTACAAGCCCAATACTGCCATGACATGTTTCTGATGATTTTTAGTTCTGATGATTTTTCTAATGAACTTCTCATCACAACTGTTTTGTTAAAGCATACTGTACATTCAAGGTCTACATTTTTATGAGTCATGGCAACTCTTTATCAGTTATAAAATTCTGGAGAAGCCTTGCTGCTTTGCCTCCTTAGGAGTAATTCATTTAATTTAACTTGAAAAATCATGTTTATGTACTGTCCCAATAATTTCCTAATATTAATTGTCTACATTAAACTTAAAGAAAAAGTTTGATTTCCAATGAATGCTTAGGCTACCATCAATTCCAGCAGCTTATATAATTCGCCATGCTAAATGTGCAAATTCTATTTAATTGTAAATCTTTAAATAGTGTTTTATTTCCGAATAATTCATTAGTAATTAATTAGCTGCATTAATCATGCTTATAACCAGCAAATGACGGTGGTGACACTGAAATATGTTTGCAGGAATAACAGTGAACATGCTTTAGAAATAAAATTATTTTCTTAATGTTTTGGATAAGTTAATAAAATGCACACATGGAAGCATGACATACTTGATTTCATCAGATAAAATCACTTTTTTAAACATTATCTTACATTTTAAAATGTTATGTTTTAAAATAGCTATTTATGTTTCATTAATAATTTTTTGCTGGATAGGATCACTTTTAATTAAGTAACACATTTCTAGATTTTCAACCTTATAAATATAGCATAACTTGTTGCAGCAATATCATATCATATTACTCAGTGACAGGTGTTACTGCTTTTTATTTTTACTCTGTTTGCACTGTCTCTTCTCATGACCCCAGGTCATTCTACTGAGTTACAGAACCTGATGAGGTGGGACAGCATCTATGTGTGTTTTTATACTTAAAGTAAACAGACGTTAGTAAGATACAATGTACAATGAGAGTACAATGGAATTAAATGTTTTTCCCTTCTAAATTATGTGTCATGAGAAATGGTTTGAAATGTGCAGTTATAAATGTGCACATTAGTTTTTACATATCATTAAATAAAACTTTAACATTAGCACATTAGTTTTATTTCAAACCTGTTTCTCTGTTCTTTCTGCTGAAGCTGACACAATTCTATGTCCTTTGTGATCTTCCATTGCACACATGAGACAAATACACTGCTGATCAGAGCAGCAGAACACCTCTACCAGCTTGTTGTGCCTGGAGCAGATCTTGTCCTGAAGAAAGCCTGTGGCACTCATTAATTCATGATGCTGTCCTGAGTGCAGTTCCTCATGAAGCTCAAAGTGAGTTGGACAGTAGGAATCCAAACACATCAGACAAGACTTAATGGCTTTTTGTTTCTTTCCAGTACAAGGACCACACTCCACATAGCCAGATGTGGCATAATTCTTACATCTGGGCATTGTGTCCGTGAATCCTGACATTTTTAAACTACCAGGACGAAAGTTTGAGTACACACCCTCAAGCACTGATTTACACAACCACCATACCAGTCAAATATCACACCCAAAGACTGAGTAGGAAGAGGAGATAAGCCTAATTTACTTTTAGGAGGGAGAAGAGGAGGGGGAGGGGTGACGGAGATAAAATTTCACCTAAGCTATGTAGTCAGCATTAAGATATAAATAAAATTGAAGACAGACATCTAACCAGAAGACAGCATAGTAGTACATGGCAGTGGGTGTTATGTAAGGAAGGTGTCAGTTTGGCAGCTTGTTTCATGTTGCTTAATAGGGGGATTTAGTTGGACCGAGTTTAACAGATGACTTTAACAACTAAATAACAGTATGATGACGAATGTGATTCGAAAATAAATAAAACTAAATAATTAATTAGTAAAATAACGTACACACTTGCACTGACTAAAAGAACAATATTAAAATAACTTTATGATGTACAGGGTGGGTCAAAAGTAACTAGGTATTAAAAATTGGTAATAAAGTCCTTATTTCTAATACAAATGTATTGAAAAATATTGTACATGTATTGTCTCCAAGTGCTCCAGTGTGCAAGGCTTTGGTTCTCAGCAATATCTAAAACGACTTCTTTCAAAAGAATTCCTTCCCCCGCCATTTGAGAAACCTGGTTGACACCAACGGTCTTACTATTTAATAAAGTACATGTACAATTTGTTTCAATAAATTTGTATTAAAAATATATTGACTTTATTACCAATTTTTAATGCCTATTAACTTTTGACCGAACTTGTATATGAATAATAATTCCATTAGTGCATGAACTTTTTTAATAATACTGCTGAATTCTGACAGATCAATTCAATTCAATTTTATTTGTATAGCGCTTTTAACAATTGTCATTGACGCAAAGTAGCTTTACACAATCAAAAGAAATTATGAAAGTTTGTATGAAATGTGAATGTGTATGAATCAAAATGATTAGATAGTCCCTGATGAGTGTTACGGAACCGGGGTGTGGACTTGACGAGAGGCATAGTGGCAGAGGTGATTTGCTGGAATGAGTATTTACACAAACTGAACATAAACAGACACCAGGAAACTAAAGGTCTGTAACTTGGGAACTAGGAGATTACATAGGCTAGGAGATAAAGAGATAAACATAAAGAACTAAACACAAAAGCTAACATGGCTAGGAGATAACTATAAATAACTAAACATAACATAAGCTAAACTAAACAAGGAGTTAAACAAAACAGAGAGCTACACATACAGAGCTAAACCTGTCAAGGGGCTAAGTGAGACTAGGTGCTAAAGAAAACCAGGAGCTAAAGAAGACTAGGAGCTAAACAGTAATTAAACTAAACAGCATGTAAACTAAACTGCATTTAAACTAGACAGCATGCAAACTAAACAGGGGAAACCACAGACCAGGAGACAAGGAGAATTGCATGACGCAGCGCTAAGGCATTCACAAAGGTAATTCAACAAGGTCATTTAACAAATGCACGACAAGGGAGAAATCAAACACAAGACTATTTATAACAAACATAATTAGCTACCTCGAATCAGGTGAGCGCTCCAATCACCTGACCGAGGTGCACATTGGGAAATGGAGTTCAACTTAACAAAAAACAAAGGAAACACAAAATGGCGTCTCTGCGCATGACGCCCTCTGCTGGCGTTCCCTGACAATGAGCAAGCCAAGGATGACGGTGGCAAGGAAAAACTTCCTGAGATGGCAATAGGACGAAACCTTGAGAGTCAATAACGAGCTAATCCTTATTTGGGTTATAACAGATATCAGGGATTGATCTGCAGTCATGTGTGTTAGGCAGCTGGAAGTTCAATATAACAGTTAACGTCTTTAAGTTAATATGGAGTCCAATTCTTTATTGGACGCTCAGGTAGACTGTAGAAAATTCCAGTCCTGAACTATCGAGCGACAAGTCCCACACAGGGCATCCATACAATGAGATCTCCAACCAGAAGCGGAGCACCAGGACGAGTCAAACGGGTCCAGAGGGCAGAGGGGGTCTGCAGAATACAAACCATTTAAATCATATCAGACTACAACTTTGAAATAGTAGACATTTCAAAGTTTGTCTCAAATGTGTACAGTGGGGTTGAGGTTAGGGCTTTGTGGACATGGGGCTAGGCATCTTAGGTCCAGTGAGAATAAAATGTAATGCTGCAATAAACAAAGACATTATAAAAATTGTGTGCGTTCAACTTTACAAACAGTTTTGGGAAGTTTATGTGTTCAAAATAAAAAACAATTGAGAAATTTAAAAAGAGGAAAGGAAAAGGAGTTTCCCCTCTATAAAATTTTCACTGGATTCTCATTGGGTCACCTCCAAATAGGTATATACTCTACAGTTATACATTGTGTGTATGTAACTAGTGTTCTATTTTGCTCCTTTTACCAACATCATACAATATATGCTATAATGTCACGAGAGACCAGCTCTAGAACAGGACTAGTCAATTGAGACCATGGAGGCAACATATGATTTATTTGGATTGGCTTGTTTTTTGCTACAGAAATGTCTCTAAACTGTCAACAAAAGAGCCAAGATGTCCTTTTGCCATCCACAGGCAGTAATAAAGATAACAATTGATGAAGAATATTGTTGTAAAATATTAAAAATGATACAGGCACGGTGGTGTAGTGGTTACCACTGTAACCTTGCACCTCTAGGGTCTGTGTTCAATTCCTGGCCAGGTTGATTCCTGTCTCTGCGTGAGTGGAGTTTGCATGTTCTCCCCGTGCTTGGTGGGTTTCCTCCGGGTGCTCCGGTATCCTTTCGCAGTCCAAAGACATGCAGATTAGGTTAAATGGTGTTCCCAAGATTGCCCGTACTGTGTGAGTGAGTGTGTGTATGTGTGTGATGTATCTGTGATGGATTGGCACCCTGTGCAGGATGTACCCTTCCTTGAGCCCTAAGTCTCCTGGGATAGGCTCCAGGCTCCCCCGCAACCCTATATACACAGGATAAGGTGGTATATAAGTGAATGAGTGAATAAAAATTATACAAGTTAATTTGCAGGCCTATTTGCTAGGAAAAAAAGTTGGGGGAAATTAAGTTCTTTTTCAATTAATATTCTTTCGTTTGTTAAATAGCGAGAAACAACTGGTGGACCTCAATCAGGTGAAGGGGAACATACAGCCTAAGGACTTTGAAAAGGCCAATAAAGTGTCTTCATTGACCCTCAGGGAAGACCTACACGATTAGCAAGGTAACGTCAAGAACACACCTAGCACTGCAAATTTGCAAAGGCTCAATGAATGGGTAAGTGAACCTGTTGTTTTGATAAGACTGAAGATATACATACTGTAGTGTCAAATGTTGTAAAAACAGTGGAACAGAATATGAAAGTACTATTTAACTCACAGGACTGTATAGTGGATGATGTTGACGCTCTCTCTTGCGAGGAAATAATGATAATGGAGGCTGAAGAAGTGTATAAAACACTATTGAAGGGCAAAATGATGGGGTAAATGATAGAGGTGATAAAAAAATGTAAAAAGTAAAAAAAAATGCACATACAGTATCGAGTTCTGGTATTTATTTGGTCGGATGGCTAATAAAGAGAGGTCACACACCTCTTTCTGTCTACTGTCAAAGCACAACAGAATTGATGTTCTGTTATTACAAGAAACACTCTGATAGCAGCAATGCAGTGAACTGTGCTCAGGAATCGATTGTTCTCTCATGTGAAACTATTACAATACTTTTTCTAAAAGTTTTACTCCAATCTCTTATAAGATCAATGAGATAATGGAAGGCAGGATAATGCAGTTTAGGAAATATGTCAGTAGAATGTTAAAAATCCTACTAGAACCCTACTGGAGGAACATTTACTAGAAGTTGTTATTTTTTATTATTACTTTTTATTTTGTTTTGGAATTATTTTTTTGCTTTTGTTATTTTGTTTTGCACTTCTCTGGTCATATTTCTCTCCCATAGATTTCACTTTAATTTTCAAAATACGGAACAAATAGTGCCCCACATTAGTTCAATACGGAACAGGGCTTTTAGTTTCAAAATAGGGAACGATTCCGTATTTTACGGAACGGTTGCCACCTCTTACTTGGACCTTTCTTGGAACCCTTACTTACAGAAAATTCCAGGGAATGCAGGAGAAGCAGTTTCCAGCACATTCAGTTTGCTAGCAGCTAATTCAAAATCAGAGAGGGTGGCTTATGTGGTCGGTGTAGCACAGCAGGTACTGTAGCTTCAGGTTTTCAGGTGTGGGAATATTTTCTATATTTAATCTGAATAATAGTATTAAATAGAGTATGGCCAGCTTTATGAGTGGGTCTTGTTATGCACAGATTAACCTCTACTGGACATACATCCTGTTCTCAGAGGGTCTTCTGGATTTTCTAAATAAATATCAAAGATTTATGTACTGTAACTGCAGGACTATCCAGGAGGACTATCTTCATTTAATAGTATATGCTAATTTGGTTTAATCCATGTTTCTGTAAAAAAAAAAGTATATTAAACTCCTAGTCAGCTTTTAAAATTCCTGTATGCTTCAAACTAATTTTTTTTTATTATTTCTTATCACACACCTCTTTCTGTCATAACAATTTTCTTTTATTAGCAGCAGTTTCAAACTACCTGTTGACCGACATTTTGGCCTAGCAAGCCAAAATTATTCTGAATATTCTGATAGACTGCCTACATTACTGCCTATATGTAATTCAATACAGGGAAAATCTGTCTTAAATATTGAATGAAATTTTCTTCCATATAGTTAATCACAAAAAACCTAAAGATGTTTGCTTTAAACTTCTCTATTGATGTTATTCAACAAAACACTATTTGCAAAAAATAGGAAATTACATTGATATGTCCTGCTCTTTCTGTGGTCATGATGTGAAAAATTTTGATGCTGTCCTTATATTATGATGTTTTGGAAACAATTTTTACACTTCTTTCATTGTATCGTGGTTAACTTCTAATTACATATTTAAATATGTTGTTTAGTTTCTATGTCTGAATTTCAGAAAAAAAAAAAAACAATATTATGTCATAAATCTTTTTGATCGCCTTCTCAAAATTCACAAAAGCTAATGTTATATCATAAACCCATTGTTGAAATCTTCTTAAATAAAATGCAACAATGCATAGAAATCTTTCAGCATTCTCTCAAACACCCCAAAGCCTTAAAGACTTTCAATATATTCAAAATATGCAGTCTGCTCAAGCTCTTCATCAATTCTAATGTTTACATTTACGTTTACGTTATTCTATGGGAATTTTATTTTATATTTTTCTTTTGTTCCTGCTACACAGGAACAATGAAGATAAAAGTTACATATTCTTGATACAATATCTTAGGACAACTAATGTGGTGGAGGAAAAATATATTTATTCAGTTCGTTCAGTTAGACTCCTGAACGGCCTTGTATTTCAGTAGGTGGCGGTAATGCACCTTGTTTACGTTATTTGCCAACCGCTAGAAATCGCCCAAAGAAGAAGAAAAAGAAGACGAAGAAGAAGTGCTCGCCAATCCGACTTTGGCTTTTTAAACGATTTAATCAATCGAATGCCGCGTTGTATCGAGGCACGTCAATGTTCATCTGAGCATGCGCGTCTGTGATACCGCTAGGAAAATTAATGATGGGCATGTGTATGTCAGGTTGAAGCCACCGGAAACCTTAAACCAATAATATTAAATCAATGTATAATTTCTTTATATTTAGTATATAGAGTGGTTTTAGACACAGCAGATTTAAGTATTCACAATGCTTCGGCAATGTAAAAATCTATTATACTTAAGGTGAGTTATACTTCTTGGTAGATTGATATTTATATCGGATGGATGATTTATGGATGATTTATTTGCCACATTCATTTGGAACTTAAGAATTTTGTTTATAATACCCCTTTCTCAGATGAGCCTATGACGAAGAATAAAGAGAGGAATAAACAGCTTTGTGTATTATATAAGAATTATTTACAGATCATATTAGGATTATTATTATTATTCTGCTCACTGACAATATGAAACTTTCACATTAGGTTAATATTGTTTCATATTTAGAAAAGTATTATTGATAATATGAAGGCAGATCAAATATCAGCTATACTTCTTACATAAGCACAGCATCTCATCGGCTTCAAGTGGATAATAATGAAAAATGTTGTTGCAGTGTGTTTAAGGGCCAGTATGCATGGAGACCAAAGAGCAGTTCAGCACATGAACGAGCTCGGCAGTACGTGGTAGGCCAGAAGATCCATGGTTTTACAATCCGAGAGGTGAGCAGACACCAAGAAACAATCCAGACAAGAATCTTGCCTGGTACACACACATTATTACCTAGAGGTGACACACATCTGAGACATATTACATTTCCCCCCAAACTGCAGTTTTTTGGCTATATAAACAGCACGTTAACCAGAAGATGACAAATCTTCTTTTTAAACTCTGCTTTGTCACAAGTTCCCAGTGCTGTGGAATTTTTATTGCTGCTGCCCTCTGGTAATGGTTTTGTGGACTTTTTTGTTCCTTGAAGTTGTAATGAATAATATTAATACAACTGCTGTGTATAATATTTGATGTTGCAGTATGTCCCTTCTAGTCCCTCCATGGCCTCCTAGTTCCAGTGAAGGGAATGTTTAATGCTATAGCATAAAAAGGCATTGTTAATACTTGTGCATTTCCATATTTGTGGTGATATAAAGCTTTTGGGAAACAGTTGCACCAAGTTCATATTTTTTGTGAATTTTAGGTCAATCTGTGTTAGATTTCCTGATAACGTTGTGGTAAATTTTTTTGCGAACAGTTAATTCTGAATTCTTTTTTTATTTGCCACAGATCGTGACAGAATGTGTGCTCGTTGTTGCAAATTAGCATCTCCATTGTCTTTGACAAACATTTATTCAAGGCAAAGAAAGGTTTTGTTTTTAATAATAATTTCTCATTCAAATATCAGGATAATATTCTAACATCACATTCTAAGACATAACAATCAGACCAGTTATGTGATAAACCCCAAATAGAAGCCTGAATATAGTAATGCCCTCAGGCCTTCATCCCTCATGACTGTATCACAGCTGTACTGCTATCCAGCACAACATCACTCCCTCTCATATGGTATTGCTTAATTTCTCTTTCACATTGCAAATATGTTTTTAAATACATGTATCAGAAACATTTATACTGAATAATGTCAAGTCATGTAAAATTAATGAAATATACTCATAAGTGGAGTTGATTTGCAGAGCAAAAATTAAACCAGAGGTTAAGTATTGATAGAAACAATTGGAATTTGGGTTTTTATGAAAGTGGAACCGACCCCAGTCACCACACATCCTAGGTAGACCAAACGGGGCATCCATGCGATGAGATCTGGATCACTGGATCAAGGTCTTTCACTGTTGCACTTGATGGAACAGACAGGCCATTTAAAGTTACAGTGTGATCAAAAAGCTTGCTTCTAGCTGCTTTCCTATTTCTAGTCCTATGACTGTATATCCTGCACACATTCTCAACTTCAGTAAGCTGTTTTTTCTCATCTTGTTTTTCAGAGACATATCATCAGCATAACAATGAAAACTAATACCATGCTTACGAATTTTGTTGCCCAGAGGAAGCATGTAAAGAGAAAAAAAGCAGTGGACCTAAAACTGAACCCTGTGGAACACCAAACTCCACTTAAGAACATGCAGAATAGTTACCATTTACTGTAAATCTACAAACTGATAATAATCTAAATAGAAATAGGATCTAAGCCAGGGGGCAGCAGTTCCCTTAATTTCTGCTACATTTTCTAATCTATGAATGAGTATACTATGATCAAAGGTGTCAAAAGCTGCACTGAGGTTGAGTAACGAAAATATAGTGACGCAACCCTGATCAGAGGCCAAAACTAGGTTTGTTTACATTTACAGGTTTGCGAGCGTTCCGCAAGACGAGCAAAGATTTTTAATCAATTTTGACTTGGAAAACGAACAGTCTTGGTTTACGAGTACCAAGTATCATGTATCACGCATGCGCTTCTTGTTTTGACGCCGAGCGTCACATGACCACAACTGAGCCAACGGTTTGGGTAATCGTCTCCCCTGCTGGGTCTTAGTGCGCGTCTCTTACTGATATAATCAACACCAATACACAGTAGATAGTACCAATAATCATCCGTGCGCGCGTATACTGTTTACACTGTGGTCAACATATTTTATTTTGTCTGTATGCGTGTGTGTACAGCGTGTGTAAAGCAAAAGCAAGTCTCATTAGAAAGGTTAAAGATTAATTTTCTCTCTCTGTATCAGCCTGCTCTTTGTGTCTGTGTATGTGCGCGTCATTGGACACCGTAACACACACACAGACCCCTCCTACTTTCGCCTTCACACACACACACACACACACACACACACTCTTTCTCTCTGCTCTACACAGAAACACTACTCTGTCGCAATTCTTTTCAAAGGTAATGTGCAGGTTTATTTGTTTTATTTTTAATTTACAGCAGTGATTTTGTTAGTGTGTCGCTCAATCGAGTGTCATTGGAGAGATTTTTTGTTTATTGATAAAACAGTGTTTTTGTTGTGTGTGCACGCGCGTGTGTGAAAAGAGTGGAGGAAGGGTAACTGTGTAAGATGAGGAGGGGGAGGGGCTCCTTACTTTAGCTTCACACATACACATACACAGTGCCTGCGCACACAAACGGAAACCGCAATTCCGCAACGCAAGAGAGAGAAAAAACGTTGGCTCACTTGTGATCACGTGACGCTCGGCGTCAAAACAAGAAGCGCATGCGTGATACATGATACTTGGTGCCCGTAAACCAAGACTTGCTCGTTTTTCAAGTTCAATTAAATTTCAATTCAATTCAATTTTATTTGTATTGCGCTTTTAACAATTGTCATTGTCGCAAAGCAGCTTTACACAATCAAAAGAATTATTTAAGTCTGTATGGAATGTAA
>JAOTRS010000022.1:9839748-9856542 GCA_028565755.1 Dinotopterus cunningtoni
AGGCTATATCAACAGCTCTGCTGCAAAGTGTTATCTACCTAGATTAATAGATTCTTCACTGCAGTGGGATAAAAGTGATCACATTGTAATACAAGATAGAAACATAAAATCAGCTGAGATATTGCACTTAAAATGTTGCACGTTCAACAGTGTTGTGTCCATACTAACATTAGAGTTAAATGGTCATATCATCAAAAACCATTAAAATATTTAACTACCTGTGAAGATGGAAAATCAAGATGAACTTAAATTCCCCCAAACACACACCTGGGTAGATGATGTCTGCATTGATGTCGAGCAGTATCTGCAGTGAAAGCATATAATCATGTAGGTCCTCAAACACAGCTGTCCCCTCCCCCAGAATGCAATCTCCAGAGAACACTGCTCCCTCCTCCTCCAGATACAGTGCCATGTGGTCATCAGTGTGGCCAGGGGTGAACACGACCCTGCACATATACACTAGTTAAACACATACTCACGTACAAACATCAGATTATTATGCACATGTTTGAGAACACTTGCACTGCCTGCACAGTGTACACTCTTCGTCTAATGTGAGATTCTCACCGTAAAGTGGCTCCCTCAGTCTGGATAACATCACCATCCTTAAGGTATGTGTATTTCTTTTTTTCACCTTCTATAGCCTCTGGCTGTGCACGGAAGCGAGGGAGTTTACTCACCTGCAAATCTGAACACCACGCATACACAATCGGATATAATCACACAATCACACATTGATTCAGCCGTGTCAATCACATGCATTTTATTTAACATCAGTAAAACTCTGCACATTGTAGCAAAGGGTTAAAATGAACAATTATTTCCACTGTCTAGTTTAGTATGTCAAAAAGGAGTTTTACAAAAATTCTAATGCCAATCTATTTACTGTAGATTAATGTTATTCACACAATGTAAAAGAATTATGAAAAGAAAGTACAATTAGACTACAGAGCTATTAATGTATGTGTGAAGCTATAACATATTTGTGCCTTAGATTCCAGTCTGTACTGTATATACAGTACCAGCCAAAAGTTTAAATACACCTTCTAATTCAATGCTATTTGTTTTGTAATTTATTTTCTACATTCTAGAACAATACTGAAGATTTCAAAACTATGGAATAACACATATGCCATTAGGTAGGTATGTATCAACAACAGTCCAATTTTATTTTAAGACACAAAGGTTAGCTGTTCTGTAATAGTTCTTGCAAGAACAATATTGTCGAGGGCATTTGCGAAACCCATCAAGCACCATCCTAGGAAGGTAGGACCAAAACTTAGCCCTGCTGCAGAGAAGTTCATTTAGAGTTACCAGCCTCAAAAATCACCTATTAACAGCACATCAGATTAGAGCCGTTATGAAATTGCAGACAAATCACAGTAGCAACTGTTCAACAGAGATTATTGCATTTACAATGTAGAAAGAAATAAAAATCAGGAAAGACCATTGAATTAGAAGGTGTCCAAACTTTTGACGTTTGACAAGTGCAGGTGTATGTAAAGCTCTGACCTGAGTGTATGTTTTTAAGGATATCAGGTACTCCTCCTGTGTGGTCATGGTGCCAGTGCGTGACGATGATCTCCTGGATGGAGGACTCGTTCTGGTGCAGAGCTTGCTTCAGATTAGAGATGTACTCAGGAACAGAAGGTTCCCCACTGTCTATTAACACACGCCTTACACACACACACACATGGACACTTACATATTACTCTTAAAAAAAAAAAAAAAAACATCTCTCTCTCACCAAACACACACTCTGCACTAGTGCTGCACAACTGTGCAGCAAATAATCAATCATTTTACCTCATTATGTCTGTTTAATCTGATTTCTACACTTATAATCGAGATGAACCGGCTGGTTTCCAGTTTGATTGGCCATGACTGGTGATCGACTTATCAGCCTCAGAAATGATTCTGTACGAAACCAAAAGCTTCCGAGTGGCGCAACAGAAACGCATTTTTATGGCGCAGTACATCATCATAAATCACGCGTGTTAAAATCCTCCGATCTGCCTTTTTCGCCAAACTCTATAAGTAATGGTATTAGCTTATTTAAATGCAAATGGCGACTCTTTGGCCAGGCAGTGGACTCTGGAGTGTTAATAGTGCAGATAACAAGATGAACTCTTTCATGCCTTGCGCAGAAATGTAAAAGTTTTTCGCGGTCTATTTGACTTCAGGTCAGATTAACGTTATTGGTTTGTTACTCGTCAGATGAAACATTTCCGTGTTCACGATTTAAAGGCTAACACCTGTATGAGTGAATAACACTAACTTTGACCCCGTACCTTTTCCCAGTGCCCACCAGGTAGGTGTTAGTCCCCTGTAGTGTCATGGGTCCGGGATTACAGCCCAGCACGCGCAGAACTCTACAGGAAAGCTGCTCTATGCGAGGAATCACAGCGGACATGTTTTTTCCCAGGATCTGGACTTTAATAATATATTTTTTTAAATCGAGTAACACAAATCTATGTTCTGCTCAGACGCTGCAAAATTTTGCCTGTAAGCAGTACTGTATTTGACTTTACGTTTTGTTTTGTTTGGCGATTGCCAACTAACATAAAGCACTACCGCCACCTACTGGATTGGAGAGTGGAACCGAATAACAAAACGCCTATTTTCTTGGTTACTCCTATCTCCGTGACTTAAAGTCAAACTATGAGCATTTTTGCCGTTTTTTTTTTGTTTTGCTGAAAAAAAAAACATAAATGGGGCTCAGGATTGTGCTGTATAGACTGACTTATCTTTTTTTCAGCACAACCTGGGCAATATGATAACCTGGATTTTATTTAATTTTAGCCAACTATACAAACACGCTGTTAGTCTTTTGGCTGCTCTCGTCGTGTGGCCGCAACACCGGACCAACTGATCCACACAACTTGGCACAGGTTTTACACTGGATGCCCTTCCTTACGCAGCCCTCCCATTGTATCCGGGCTTGGGTCCGGCACTGCATCCAGTGGCTGGAGTTTGGGCGTTGGCTGGAAATCGAGCCTTGGCCTTCTACATGGTAGGTGAGAAACCCACCATGTAGAAGGCCAAGGCTCGATTCCCAGCCAACGCCCAAACCCCAACCAACTATACAAACATGACTAAGTCAAACAGTGAGGGGATACATAGGCAAGGAAAAAGCACAGATACACATGATCTCGTGTTGTGTTGTACATTACAGTGTCTGTTCACTGTTCTCTTTATTAGCACCTGGAAATAGTATTCAGTATGAGCAGGTTTTGACAGGCCCTTTGTCTGTATTCTGGTTTTAAGTTATTTGTGTAACCTGCATGTATTTGGACTGTGGGAGGAAACCGGAGTACCCAGAGGAAACCCTCCACGCATGGGGAGAACGCACAAACTACGCACACAGACCCGAGGCGGGAATCGCTCCCTTGATCGAGGTGACAGTGCTAACCACCACACTACTACACCACCGTGCTGCCATTCTGTATCATATTTTCTCTTAATAATAATAATAATAATAATAATAATAATAATACTTATAAGATAAGTGAACATAACCTCTGCTAATCTGTCAAACAATCCAGCATGACATGCCAAACAAATGAAATAATTTTTATTTAGCAATAAATAGGAGACTGATATCTCAGATACAGTATTTGGTTAAAAATGGTTGGGAATTTTACTTTTTTCTAGGGAAGACATTTATGGACATTATACATTTGAACATTCATGTACTCACCCCGGACATTTCTATTTAAATTCTATGTCAATTTCCACACCAGTTTTCTTATTTTCCATATTGTACATCCATATTGTCTATATTTTGTATTATGTAAAGTTTTTTAAATATATATATTTTTATATTTTGTTCTTCTATTTTTTCTACAACTAAGTTTTTCTACATTTTATTCGTATTCTATTCCATAATTTATTTCTTATTGATAATCTTGATTTTAAGGTCATGAGCAGTCGTATAAGCATTTCACTGCATATCACACTGCGTATGACTGCGTATTTTGACGTCTTCAAAGGCGTTAAATGTAAAATAAATCTTAAAAAGAAAGTTGGCCTGTTTTGAAATCCTGTTGTTTTACAGTCACACACATCTACCTAAAGAAAAGAGTCAACCTGCTGATGTTGATTGCTTATAATAATGTTAGCTGACATCAATGTTACACCACTTTAATGACCTAATATTAACATATCTGTAAGCAATGGCATTAGAGCCTTCTCACCTAAATGAGTAGATTAAGAACAAGATGAATCTAATAACAATGATAATAATAATTATAATAACAAAATTATTAGAGCCATATAAATAATACCTTTACTTTTGATATCTGAGCACATTTGAAGGGATTGTCCTTTGTATTTTTTCTCAAGTGGAGGACTGCTGCATTCACTTCAGTAATATTTTACCAAGGTGGTCTCTAATTGTCGTCAAGGACACTGATGTCCACATTCTACATGGACAGGGATTCAAATGAAACAAAAAGTCAATCTCTTTTTTAGGCAGATAATACATTATGTGCAGGAATTCCAAGTTAACTAACTATCATGGGCTATGAATGTCTTGAGTGTGTTATTTTTTGGATGTTGCACAAACCTACACTGTCCACTTTGATTTTTCCTATCCATCCAAATATCTAGCTACTATGTTCCTGCAGGTTTCATTTTTTAATACTTTGTCGCAGCTCCCATTTCAGCGTGTATGGAAGCTGCTGGAGATGATTTAAATATCTCTCTGCATATTTATAATCCTTTAGCCTGCTATACATCCAGCTTATACTGGCCAGGTGTATATTAAATAACATTTTTCTTTTACTGCTCCCCAGTCTCATCCTGAGGATTGAGTAATTAATTAAACCTAATCACACTAAAATGCTTAAGTGTTTGGCCATATAACTTTAAGGATACTGGCCTGTGGTGTTTTGAAAAGCATATCACATAAGTCTTTGCTCCTGACATTTTAAAAGCCCATTTGTTTGCCCACTGCTACAACACCTCAGTTGCAGTCTGCATTTTTTCTGTGATATTAGATTCCGACCTCTTATCCATAATGTTCCATCAGCTGCATAGTATGCTAATAGAGCAATTTTGCAAATCCAAAATTGTAATAAACAGCTTTTATACTGCCATGTATGCTGTCTATTTCAAATGGCCCTTTTTAACTCCACCTGAAAGGTAAGTGTACTGTATGCCCCAGTTGCCACAGCATGCTGCACAGAAAGCATTCCTTCTAGGTATTGTGTATGTGATGCAAAACAGCTATGGACAGCTGCAGATAACAACATTGCTCTGAACACAAAATTCACCTATAGATGGAATTCAGCATCATACTGACAAATACATATTGACAAATCCATCTAGGATCCATCTTCCATGATGTTGCTCATGTCACAAAAAGGCATCAAGTTTATGAGCAAAGGTTTTAAAGTTTTTACAGCTTCCCAACTAGCCTGGGAGTTGCCCATATGTGGTGCCCTTGACTGGTGTCACAGTAAAGAGAGAATGTTATCCATGTTATTCATTTCACCTGTAAGTGGTTTTATTATTATGGTTGATCGGTGTGTAAAAATATTCAGATGATCATCTGAAAACAAAGGATTTGATGTGACTCACCTACAGTAATAGTAGGCCAACCAAATGAACAGGCGTACTACATCTCTAGAAATGTCCTTAGAGTGTAGTGAAGACAAATATAATGCCTATGTTGGCATGTCCCTTGCTAATGTTCTTTTAAATGGCACACTGATGATGGGGGAGAGATATTAGTGAGGTGGGTGCAGGCCTTTGGCTTGTTTTTTTTACATCGGGCTCTAGTCCTGACCAGTGGATGTGATCATAAATCTTTTCTGCTGTGCTTTAGTCTATGAGATGGCCAACAGGGGGCATGGGGAGAGGTGCATAATATAGGTTTTACTTTTGGCCCTGGCACTGGGTAGGGAAATATAACAGCCCTCCCCAGACTAGTAAGTAGGAGGCAGGACATGGCTGTCTGTCCACTATGGGTTTTCCTTCACTATCTAATACTTTCCCCCATCAGTGCTTCAGACAGTTGTTGGTCTTCTGTTCCTGGCCAAAATGTACTTCTTTTGTGGGGTGCTGACACATCAGAGAGAGAGGATAAGGCACCTGGAACTGGGAGTGCGAATATAATGCTCAGCCTGCTAGCAAGGGCTTCCTGGAAGGGTTGTTAGTCCTCTTGGTGACCCTGAGCATGGTGAGGAGCTGAGCTGGTACGGAGGGTTGGTGCAGCACAGCTGAGCTGTTATGGAAGGTTGGTGCAGCACCATCCTTGCGCCATTTTTACTGCCAGATCTGTAGTCTCATTGTCACAATTAAAAGATATTTATTGATTGTAACTTTGACAGTGATACACTGCCTTCTTCCAGAGTGTTTTTGACTTGGCTAGCTGTTGTTAAGGAATATATTTTTTACAAAAGTATTCTTAGCCCTCAGCCTTTTGGTGTCAACGAGCTCACATTTTAAAGAATGTACAGTACCAGATTGTTGATTTGGCCATTTCCACAGCTTCTGTTTATATTTCAGTCCAATAATAGTGTCCCTCACTTGCTTTGGCACCTTTTTGGACTGCATATTAAAAGTCCCCATGAACAGCTACACTACTGCTCAAAATTTTGTGATACGTTTTTATTTCCATGGTCGTTATTTATTTCTTTTTACATTGTGAAGCAATGCTGAACGCATCCAAAATAAGCAGTAAGCTCCTTTGAACAGTTAATGTTGAGATGTATCTGCTACTCATGATCTGTAAAGCTTTCATAATGGCTTTAATCCAAGGTGCTGTTAATAGGTAATTTCCGAAGCTGGTAACTCTAAATTAACTTCTTCTCTGCAGTGGAGGTAAGTTTTGGTCTTGCCTTACTGGGATGGTGTCCATGAGAACCAGTTTCATCATGGTGCTTGATGGGTTTTTCAAATGCACTTGACAATCCTATTCTTGCAGTAGCTATTCCAGAAAGGCTGACCTCTGTGTCTTGTTGTTGTTATATAATTATCTAATTCCATATGTGTTATTTCATGGTTTTGAAATCCCCCGTATTGTTGTAGAATGTAGAAAGTAAATCACCCTACAAAAACAAAGAAATTCACAATTGAGCCCATCTTTTGAGCGGTAGTGTAGATTTAAAGTTCAACAATAGGGATCAATGCTACACCTTTTTGTCCCCCTAATTTGTCAGGAAATAACTAAAAAAGTGATCACAATCGGCCATTAAGCTACATATCAGTCAATTGTACAATTAGTTTCAAGTTTATGAAAATGAAGGGGCTTTGAAGTGCCTGTAGACTACATTTTTTGGACAAGAAATAGAAAAATAAGTAATAGAAAAACATCAAGAAAAAAAACATCAAGTAAGCGTTCTCGAAGCTAAGAACACAGAAAATGTATCACATTTGCACATACAATTACACTTTATTCACAACACAGCAGCTTTTCATTTGTTGAGAGAGCAAAATAGATTATATTAGAATTCTGCTTATATATACAATAATCAAAATCAAAAAGTAAAGAGGTGAAATGATTACTGTTGCTGAACAAGGCAGTACATCACTTACCAGCCAAAACTTCGCAGTCTGCCCTATATACCATTACAGCACATTGTAATTATGTTTTAATTATGTCGAGAAAATTCTAGTTAGACCAGTTAGTGTAAGAAAAAGATATTTGGTATCCACAATTTGTTCCTACAAACACAGGTCATTTAAACAGGTACACTTAAATTTAAGAGTACTTAAGTCTACTGACTGTAGACTATATGTTGCTAGTCACATTTTGTAAGGGTCACTCAATCAACCACCACTGACCAGTTATGATTAGAGTGATATACTGTTCTCAGCACAGCAGTGACAATGAGATGATGGGAGGATGGTAATGTGTGTAGGGCTTGTACAAGTATATATAAGTATACAGTAGTTCCAGCTTTTTGAGTACAGATTTAAATTCTAGTTAATAGTCTAGTTAAGAGTCCATATATTATTTATGGTAATCAGCTTTTAGTCCTTAATCAATTGGTTTCAGGTCACAGGACCATGTAAAGCTGGAATTTATTAAATACTGAACTCTCTCCCAAACAGTAAAATAAATGTCTTAAAAAATCAAGCATCATTCCTGTGCTTAATATATGTATACCACCAACACCACATATGGACCATTACCAGTGGCAGAACATAACCTAAAAACTAATTATGTATCAAACAGTGGGATTTGAATGCCTCATAATTGTCTGTGGCAGTTTAAATTACCTTTATACACTGTCTGGCACAAAAAACAATCTGCATGCACTAATATTAAACTGCCATTAGCTTTGATTATGGCACACAATGTCGTGGCCAGTGCATTTGTAAAAATTATCCCCCAAGCTCTCAGAATCGCGCTTTCACAATTTGAGCCCCTTATTCCAACAGGAAAGGAAAAAAAAAATCCATTAATGGGAATTAATTAATCTGGACATTAATCTGGTCATTTAGTGAGTCAGCTGCCTCACAGGTTTGCTTTACCAAGTATATCTTCAAGAGCACTTCTGAAAGCTGGAAACTATATTATCAATGCCATGAGTCAGTTATTATGATTATAGTATGATCAATTTAGATGCAGATGTATTAAACGTCATTTTTAGCTTTAAAAAAAAGCTACTGGCTTAGCACACTATGGAATTTGATTAAACATGGGTCACCAGCCACCAGAGATTTAAAAACTGGACAAAAATGAAATGCACAAATTTGTATGTGAGTAAAAATCTAAAGCTATATGACTAATATATTCAAACATATAACATCTTTTTAAGATCAGTAGAATGAAGGAAAAAGCATTGAAGGAGGGTTTTAACTTTATACACACAATCCAGATAAAGAGAATGAGGCAAAGAATGGGGAAAAAATAAGGTTGAAGATGAGGGAGTCTCTTGCAGGTTTATTTCTCACTAAGGGAGGGATTTGAGGATAGCATTCACTTCTTCTGCTACTGCAGTCAATGCAAACTCAAACTGTTCCTGCAAGAAAGAAAAGAGTGCTTAGGATGACTATGTGTGGTTTTATATGTATACCTGTGCCTGCGTGTGTACCTTGGTTTGAACCATGCCAGGTCTTTGATCTCTCAGATGTTCCAGTGTAGCAGCAATATCAATCTCTTTAGCACCTGAGGAAAATAGAGATGAGATCCATATCAACATACAGTGTTGTGCCTGAATGTGCTAAAAGAGCACTGTTTATTAAACCAGTAATTCTAAAGATCTGATCCTGGAGGACCCCTTGCCCTGCACAATTTAGCATTTTTTCAGCTCCCTGCACATCTAATTGAACTAATCATTTAATCAACAACAATTCTTGTATTAAATGGGTGTGTAAGCTTAGGGAAAACAGAATTTGGCGTCCTCTAAAACCATTGTTGAGAACAACCAATTTAAACGCACAAATTTCTTGGTGATCGGTTAGGGGTGGTGTGATTGTGAATGTTGTTATCATGCATGGTAGTGGATGTGAAGGCTTTGTCCAGTTCATTTCTATTTTTGCTAAAATACTGTAACCCAAAGAAATTTTTGTTACCCACATATTTATTCAAACTAGAGTGAATCAAAAACAAAGTGCACAATATACTGTACTTTTTAAAAAATTATGACCATTGCTTGGCCCCCCAAGTGGCGCAGTGGCAATGAGCTTGCCCTATCATCTGAAGATTGCAAGTTAGAATCCTGAATAGAATACAGAATAGATTCTGTAGCATCCCAAAGCCAGGGAGTGTAGAGAGAGCTGATTGGTCAAGTTTTCCCAGGGAAAGGGATAGGTGGAATTTCAGCACTCTCACGTCAATCATCATCATGTTAGCTAATCATGGGTTTACGCATGCAGAAAGAGGAGATAGCACTATCCTATGAGTATGTTATGCCATTATCCACTGAGTGTGTTACGCTGTAGTCTTATGTGTTAGCATTAAGATTAGAAGTAGAATTTTGCTTGTAGCCCAGCCCTAATCTTAGGATTCATAGTTCCTGTTTGCTTTATGTTTTCTTTTTGTCATGTTTGAACATCACAGTATTAAATGAAAGTCTGCTTGTCCACTTGCATCCTGCCTTACCTCAAGTCATGAAAGAACATAAGGTAATCAACTTTATTATTCAGTGGAGAACTGCTACCACTATGACATTGGGCTGCACATGCCAAAGGAATTTTGAGACTTATGAACATACTTTCTGTTAAGCACACTGTGGAGGACAACCTGGCCCAACATCTCGATGACCTAGCTCAAAGCCTCATTTCCTTCTCAGCTTGGTTTTGGTGTCAAGATGTCAAGGTATCAACAGCCTTGCACCCTGCAGAGGCTTACAAGATTTACCTCCCATGCCAGGTATAAATCATGCCCTGTTTTATGCCATGCAGTGCCTGAGTTCTGCCACACTATGCTCAAGCCATGCCATGATTCTGTCATTGTATAGTATGGAACAGTGCATGGTTTGGGCAAAACATGGCATTGCGTGAGCATAGTAAGCTATGCCTGAATCATGCTCTGTGTCATCTGTGCCTGAGCTTGTTCTCCCTGAGCCAAGTCCTGCTCTGCCTGAGCCATGTTTTTTCTGCCTGAGTAATACCTAGTCTTGCCTGAGCTATGCTCTGATTTGTCCAAGTCATGTCTAGATCATGGTCTGCTATGTCTAAGCTCATTTCTGCTAAACGCAAGCCACACCCTCAAGCCATAGACCAGTTGCAGTAAGGTCCACACTAGAGACGGGCCCCCTGGCCACAAAATCATGCCATGCTGCCACCCAGTGCCCATGGCAAGATACTGCCAAGCACCTATATAAAGTTCTAGCTCATTTTTCAGCCACGGCAACGCCCTGCATGGCTCCTATGTCAAGTTACAGGGCACGAAGCACCAACCTAATACTCATGCCAAGTTCCTGCTCTGCTCTATTGGCCCAGTAACTGTGTCAAGCCCCAGCCCAACACCCATGCCAAGTTCTGGCTCCTCTGCCAACTCTCATCCGGGCTCATGTTGTGGGTACACACATTTCTCCCACTTTGTTGTACCGAAAGACATCACCACCCAATGCCTTTACCATTACAGTATTATACAGTAGTTATTACCATTATTATTATAGTACCATTATTTTTGGATCATAGTAAATTTAAGTGCTTCAAAACACAATTCACATTACTCAGCTTTTTCTAGCATTAACATATGCAGTAAATATAAGCAAACATACTGTAACTAAGGGTGCTTTGATCGATCTGCCACCAATCGAAATCAGCTGATAATCACATTTTTACAGAATGGTTTTCTCTCAACTGGCTGATCACATAAACCGATATCATTGTGATGACACAAAAAACATGAGTGACAGCCACAATAACATTTCGTCCCCAGTCTGAGAATATTACCAAATCTCTTTAAAAGATGTCAAATTTGCAGTATGCAAATGCAGGATTTACCTAAAACAAAACCATGCAAGGAATTGTCTGCCATGCGCTTTAACACAACAAACCTTATTCGCCACTTAAGAACAACACATCGTTATTAATTTGTGTATAAAATTTTGTTATGAAAAGCTGAAAAGCAAAGGCAGCAGCTAAATCTTGTAAGTCAAGTAAAGCTCAAGTATTACTCTGCAGAGAGTAAAAAGGCTAAAACCATTATCAAAAATAATAATGAAGGGAAGTTGCAGTGGAGGGGCTATGCCAATCTAGCCCCCATTTTTCTTCCTGCCTGGAATGACAACATACAAATGATTGATTCATTCATCATCTATACTGCTTATCCTGTACAGGGGCCTGTCGTCTTTGGACTGTGGGAGGAAACCGGAGTACCAGGAGGAAACCCAGAACATGCAAACTCCACACAACAGACACTAGGATGGAATTGAACCACTACACCACCGTGCCGCCCATACCAATGATATTGGTATTAACACCAGGAAAAGAGGGATTTTCTTTGTAGTTTCTCAGTATACACACAATGGGGTCCCATTTACTGTAAAGGTCCAGAAATGACAAAAATTACCATCATTTTTGCATAATAGATGTCCTTTTACATCTCAAGGTTTTTTTTTTGTAAAGTTGATCTATTTGTCTAACTGTGGTCACTGTTATTTAGGGTGAACTAGGTGGTGGAAGTAGAAGAGTCATGTTAGCATTGTTGTAGAATTGAAAGTGTTTTTGCAATAAATATTGTGTTTATACACCAATCAGTCTTAACAATACAACACAAAACATTAAGCCCAATATTGTACGGCTTCCTCTTGTGCTTCTTATGGCGTCTGGCACCAGGACATTAGCGGCGGTTCCTCTGGGTACTGTGGGTTAAGGGGCGGGGTCTCACTTGTTTGTCTGGCACATTTCATGGATGCTATGTAAGAAACATGTACATTTACATCATGGCATGTCCCCTTATCCAGAGCGACGATTTTTATCTCTTTATACTGTACATCTAAGCAGTTAAGGGGTTAAGGGCTTTGCTCAAGGGCACAACAGTGGCAACTTGGTGGTGGTGGGGTTTGAACCTGGGACCAATGCCTTAACCACTGATCTCTCCCCTTATTGAGATTGAGATCTGGGGAGTGTGAAGGACCTATTAACAACCTTGAACTCTTCGCCTGTTAACAACCTTGAACTCTTTGCCTGTTGCGTGGCAGGATGTGACATACTGGGTGTTCTGATAGCATTCTGGACAACAGTGACTTTTTTGGCATTTTAAACTGCGTTGGCTTTTCCGTGGGATTGGACTGGACAGGCTAGCATTCGGTCCCCGCGAGTATGGGTTAGCGTTGGGTGCTCATGATCCTGTTACTAGTTTCCTGATGTATACTTCGTGATTAAATGTTATTAACTTCACCTGTCAGTGGTGTTATGTCTGTGTAAATGTAGTGTTTTTGCAGGTTGAGCAAATAAAAGTAAGAGAAACAGGTATTTTTTAGGTAATGCATATGTGACTGAGAATAGATTTTTGTGGAGAGATCAGAAAGCTTATGTGCACCTACCTTTGGCCATCTTATTCAGAACCATATCAATCAGTATGTACGTCCCAGTCCTCCCTGCTCCATCACTGAGAGGGGGTGTAGAGTGGGATAGAGAGACTGATAATTATTTAAATGTAATAACCTTATGTTTATAAAAAGCTTTTAGTATTATACTCGCCTGCAGTGAACTATGATGGGGCAGGACCTTCCTCTGTAGCATTTATTTACTTTTCTGTGAAAACAAACAAACAAACAAACAAAAGCAAACAAATCATGTGTCAAACAAGTTGGGCTCATGTTGGTAATACTATACAGTAAATTAATATTTCACATAGTTCCTTATATTCAGCATAGTGCACACACACACACACACATACACATTTTTTATGATATCCATAGTTCACATAGGGGAAATTATGTTCTCATGTGCCACAGAATTATGTTCTCAAGTTCATGTGCCACAGAGGGCTTCAGTTGTGTAGGCAAAATGCTATGATATGAGGTTTAAATAAGAGACATGATCAAGCAGTAAACTACAACAGAAATCAAAAAGTGACAAAAAGAAACTCAAGATATAGTCCGCAAGTTCAATGGGTAAGGAAAAAGGATATAAAGTAGAGCAAGAGCAGAGGCCAAAACAGTGCTCATGGGAGGAGGGGAAGAGGGTATATCCCAAGGTGCATTAGGATGTGGAATAACGGCTGTCAGTGATCACTTTTGTGACTATGCAACTGGGGTCAGAGTGCACAAGCTGCATTAGCACAAAAATGACACTGGCAACCGTTTTTGACAATGAGACAGAGAAAGGGAGATGGTGAGGGTATTAAGTAAACGTAAAAGTAGAGAGAGGAGAGAAGGAGCCTTCCACACACTGATGCATTTGTGTGTGTGTGTGTGTGTGTGTGTGTGTGTGTGTGTGTGTGTGTGTGTGTGTGCGCATGTTCATCATCATCGTGATCATCTTCTGAAGACATTTCTGTGTTGACTTGCTGGGAGCTGTGAGGCATGCAAAGAACCACCTTGTGCACTAAGAAGGCAAATTACATGCTCAGCCCCCTCCTCTTTAAGGCACGGCTCCTGAAGTGACTAAATACTAGGCATCCTGGACCCTTGGACAAAGTGTCTACAAGCTCCATATTACAAGGTACAGGAGGAGCAGGGACAGTCTCAGTGAAGCAACAAAGTTGATTGATTTCTTCGTAGGACCAGTAAGACATACTACATATTATTGGAAGAATCATGAGAACCTACAAGAATGCTCCCACAGGCTAAATGCATACAGATTAAAACCTGACCAGTAACTGGACATGAGTAGATGTAGATTTAGTTCATTGGTATCACTGGTATGGTAGGTGAGGGAAATAGGATGACTCAGCAGAAATAGCCATTGATCAGCCAAGTCTACTCTGGTCCTCAGTGAGGGCATCTACAAGGAGCTGAACACCCAGTGCCAGGAAAGTGAGGAGAAACTCTTGAGCCCAGAGTGAGAAGAGAAAGTGAATTTTTTGCACTCAAATCCTTTGCAGGGACCACCACCACTCCAAATCTAGAGGAGCTGTACAAGTATAGTGGGGGAAAACTTAGAAATTGGAGGAAGTAAATGAAATATAAGTGCTTCAAAAGGGGCTACAGAAGTGCTATAACGTTGCCTGCATGACAAGAGAAGCAGTGAGAGAGCATGGTTATTTCTGAAAATAACTGGAGTCTACACTAAGTGAGAGCAGCAGGTTAGTTGGACTTCACAATGAGCGATGGTGTGCAAACACTGAGCAAACAAGCTTCAGTCTGTCCCATAAGAAATTTTACCATGGTATAGGTACAAAGTGATTTACTCGAAAGAGGCCCAGAATATTCTGTAATAACCCTCGATAGGATCAAGCAATCTTACCAAAACAACATACTGTATACTGTGCTTCTCAATATATGGAGCTTCAGACAAGCCGTGATGCCCCTAAGTCAGACCGATAAGGTAGGCACCAGACAGCCATTGTGCCGTTTAATACTTTTACCCAGAATATTTGGGCCCCTTTTGAGTGAAGCACCCTGTACCATGGTATGTAGTAGCATGTTTTTTTTTTTTTACAGTAGTACGGTACTTATTTGTTCATATAGTTCTACCATGGCACATGTTTGGTATGAATTAATTAAATACCATAGTGCATGTAGAAACCCTTAATATTACATACATGGTACAACCTGTACTATACCATGCAAGTGGTAGATACAATATGGACAAACATACCATATTAGATGTTTTCTGAACTTTGGTAGATTCTGTGGTAAATAAGTACTATGATATTTATTAGAGTATTGTGGTGCATACCATAGCACTCCAACTGTACCCTCTGAAGTACCATAGTACCTTTCCTGGTACCTTATGGTGCCTACTATGGTAATGACTGAATTACTATGGTAGCACTATGATACATTATGGTATGTACCATCATTTACCATAGTAAACTATAGTACATACCATAGTAAAATTTCTTATGTAATGTGTCTAGGGGGCCTGGCATAACTAGTTGATCACAAGACAATGTCCATGATGTCCATACAAGGGCAACACTAGATTGCTTTAAAGACTTTGTCCTGGACTAAGATGTATATATTTACACTATATGGACAAAAGTATTTAGCCAAACCTGCAATAACACTGTATCAAAATACATATACTTCAATATGGAGTTGCTCCCCTTTTTGCAGCTATAGCAGCTTCCACTTTTCTGGGAAGGCTGTCCACAGGATTTTAGAGTGTTTCTGTGGGAATTTGTGCCCTTTCTTTCTGTTAAGCATTTATGAGGTCAGGGACTGATGTTGGATGAGAAGGCCTGCCTCGCAATCTCCATTCCAGTTCATCCCAAAGGTACTCGATGGGGTTGAGGTCAGGGCTGTGTGCGGGCCAGTCAAGTTATTTCACAATGTACTCATCAAACCATGTTTATAGTCCTTGCTTTGTGCACTGGGGCACAGTCATGTTGGAATAGAAAAGAGCCATCCCCAAACTGTTGCCACAAAGTCTTAAGCATAGCATTGCCCAAGAAGCATTAAGATTGCATTTTATAAGACTATACAGACATAGACCAAGCAGGGATAAAAGAGCAAAATCACCATATCTGCTACTAGACATTCTTTACTTCATTAATTTTAGATCTTTTAAAAAGATGCTAATTAAATACGCTTTGAGCATCTACTTTACGTTTAAAGTTTATGCCAGTAAAACAGCCTGAAATTAAGCAAGATAAAGAGATTAAATGAGCAGGAGAGTGACAGTAAACAAAAAGAAGAGGGAAAAATGAAGAGAACATAGCAGGGAGATACAGTAGAGGATAATGAAGTAACTAACAGTTATACATATTATTTTTTTACATAGCAGTTTTGTCCTCCAAATTCATCTTATTTCAATAAATGAGACAATATAAAAAATATAGATACACACATACGCATGCACACACGCACGCACACACACACACACACACACACACAGTGCTCGTGTGTACCTGCGGAAGTCGAGCAGAGCCTGGCTGGTCTCAGGTGTATGCTGGTTTAGCCAGGTGTGGTAATGGAACTGGGTGACTGTGCGACTTTCATTGGTCTGCATGTTCTTCAAATAAAAACTACGAACCAGGAAATCCTCACACCACACATGTTCTGATACCAGGTTAACCTACCGAGACACACACCAGCATGAAGTACACACTCCAAAAATAACCACTATGTCTACTGCTGTCTCAAATATGTGAGTTTCAGGTAACAATAAAAAGATGAGTGTGTGTGTGTGTGTGTGTGTGTGTGTTCATGTGTGTTAGTGTGTGTTTATGTGTGTTCATGTGTATTAGAGTGTGTTCATGTGTGTTAGTGTGTG
>JAOTRS010000022.1:9876999-9887367 GCA_028565755.1 Dinotopterus cunningtoni
TAATACTATGCTAGTCCCGTTTCTCATTCTTAGTTTGTCCTTTGTTTTGTTAAAAAAAAAAAAAAAGACCTGTACTTACAGTACTGTGCAAAAGTCTTAGGCACTGTATTTTCTTTAGTACTAATTTTGTTATATATGTTTATCATGTCTGCATTATTATGTACAAATTCATTCACTATTTCCAAACATAACTTAAAAAATAATATATATTAATAAACATTACAGAGGAATATTTGCATGCCTTTGCATATTTGCATGTTTTACATGAAAATAAAAAGGAGCAAGTATAACAAAGTTACCAGAAGAACTCGTATTCTCCAGCATGCTCAGTAAAACCTAACAGCTGTTTCTCTTACAGTACTGTGCAAAAGTCTTGAGCACATACAAACAAAATGCCATGAGCAAAGTAACTTAAAGTTAATGTAATGCAAATTATGTGGTCTGATGATTTATCCTGCTCTGGAGTGATGGGTGCGCAGGGTAGGAAGGATAGCTCATGAAGCAATGTACCCATCATGCATACTACCAATGTACCCATCATGCATACTACAGATATAGTATGCATCATAGATACATACTATAACTGGGGTTGCTTTACTTGGTCAGGTCTAGGCTCAGCAATTTTATGTGGCAATAAAAGGTAGTCACCTGATGACCTGAATGTACTGAATGACCAGGTTATCACATCTAAGGACATTTTTTTCCCTGGTGTCACAGACATGTTCCCGGACTCAAACTGCGAAAGAGTTATTCTGGGAGCACGAGGAATCATTTTCACACATAAACTGGCCACGCACTGATTGCCATAAATGAGGCTAACAAAATCTTAGAGTGTGCTACTTTTTCTGGACACCCTATTTATAAAACATAAGGGGATTCACTGAGCTGCAACATACATACCTCGAAGTGAAAGTTTCAAGAGTAGTGTACGGAATCTCTGCAGGGTTGCTGGTGTGATATCATATGTGTGTACATCTGCTCCCACCATCATCTGACAATGGCCAAACACACCATCTGCAAAATTATGACACTGTCAGTTATAAATGCATAACCATCTGCCAAAAAGTGAAGGTCTTTTGCAGATACAAATTAGGAATTTGACAGCCATAGCACACTATGTAGGCATATGACCTAAATCCTAATTAAAATTTTTAAAAAGTTAAACTTTGTTACTGAATTCAGCTTTCTCTCATATTTAACTGACAAGCTTAATTTAATGTTTGTTTGTTTGTTTGTTTAATAATACAGTGAAAAGCCACCTGAGGGCATTCATTATCACATATGGTTATACATATTTTATGCATGTACGTACTGTATGTGCATTTGTCTTACCATTGACACAGATCTCATAGTTCATACATAGATTCTCCTCAAACAGACAACCTGATGAAACAAGAGAACACAATTTAAAGCAGGATTTTTTTGTGTATGATTGGTTATGTATCTATGGACCCAATTAGTGGCACAACTAAACATAAAGTCAACAAAACCATCACCACTTCATTAGTTAAATAAAACTAATCAGTCAGACAGTAAATGTTTCTTCTTTACAGGAACTCCTAAGCCCAGTTTACATTTTCATGATTTTTGAAACGTATTGCTATGAATTCACATCTTGTGATAAATCTCGGGCACTCTTACAGTAGAATTTGGCCTACCTACTGTAGGTGTGTTGGGGTAACCCCCAGTGATCTGCAGCTTGCCTTGATGGGCTATGAAAAATCTAAACATGCTCAAAAAATTGCCGTAGATCTACAACTATTTATGACCGTTTAGTCCAGTGATCCCCAACCCCCGAGCCGCAGACTGGTACCGGTCCGTGGATCAAATGGTACCGGGCCACACAATAAATAATTAAATATTTTCGTTTTATGTATTATCTGAGTCTGAACGATATTTTATTTTGAGAAACCTTGTATTTTTAAAAAACCTTTTATTGTAAGAAATGACCGGATTCTCTAAGTTACGTCTTGCGCGCCATTATGAGAGCCGCTGCAAAGATTTATCTCAGAAAAGAAGTCACCGCTGGCAACACATTTCAGTGACGAGGAATGGGTCGCAAAACTTACTGGTGTTCTGGAGAGGAGTAGAGCTTGTGAGTAAACCAACATGCAGAAGCCTTATCTGACCTGACGGTTCATAGGATCAGCCCCAGTTACCCCCAGGATCAGCATCCCAACAAGCCCTGTATCTCCATTTTTTTTGCTTTAAATCTCAACTGCTGACATTTAATACTCAAATTAATACTCTTATTAATTAAGATATGAGCACATCTCCCAAATCTTATCATCACTGCAGTGGCTCCCAGGGACATTTTGCATCCATTCTAAAATACTATTATTGACATAAAATGCACTGAATGGTCTTGCCTCACAGTTCCTGACGGAACTGCAGGTGTTCTATGACCTGCAACTCCTATTTTGATTAAAAGGTGTAGGCTATTTATTGCCAAATTGTATAATAAAGACTACAGCCAGGGTAGACCTTTTTATTACAAAACCCCACATTCATGGAATAGCATTACAATTGCTGTTCAGGACTCACACCTAATGTTTAAGTCCAGGCTAAAATTCTATATGTTTTGTCAAGCCTTTTGTCAAGTTTTCCCTTATGTAAATGGACATAGACATAGACTGTTATCTCTCATAAGCTCACTCAGATGGTCATGTCACACATAGATGATCTTGTATGCACTCCTCAGGCTCAGTTTGTTTAAGATGCATGCCCATGCAATTGCTCCAGTGTGGCCGGCATCACACACAGGGGTGGCGGAATTTCTTGGTGATTAGTTTCAGTACATGTTAGTAACAACAAAGGTGCTACAATGACCATCATGTTAGTGATGATCATCATGTTAGTAGTCATTAGAAGTTAACACATGGTCTTAGACATCCCTCTATCTTTGCTCCAAAGAATAAAACTGCAGAGGATTCTTTGATAGACAGGGGATAAAATCTGGCCCTCATCAGAGTGGTCCCAGGTAGCAGCTTGATGGCACAATCCCATGGTTGAAAAGGTAGGAGTCTGGAGGCACCTTTCTTGCTGAACACTACAGGCAAGTGTTGATACACCTTCGCCACACACATGTGCTGCCTAATGATTTTACACTGCCATACTCTAAATGCTGTTGGCCTATTCCCTTCATCCGATGTGGCGGTTTTAGGAACAGACAGGTATGGTATATGCCTGCACCAGGTGTTCTGCTACAGTATAAAACTTTTTTCCTAGACAGCTGTTCCCCAAACTTTTACCCTCCCTGTGAGTAGTGAGTTGACAAACACACTCTTGGGAGAGGCTGTGAGAAACTTGGATGCATTGTGAATAATAAACAGTGAAGAATGTAGCAATAAATTGCAACATTCCCTGTGCTTGTCATCATATCTATCAAGCATTTTGAACAGTGAGAAGGATCAGTGAGCAGACTCACCTTGCCAACCTATTCACACACGAAGGATATTCAATCTCAGCTACTCGCTGGCCAAGTGTTTGTAACATTAAAACAAGATGGTCAGTGTAGTACCTTTGTTGGGCAAGCAGTTGTTGTAGCACATTGTTTTGACATTATTCATTCTGAATTATTGACTCATAATTGGTTGAGTCCATCAATGGATCGGACTAAATTTCCACAGCCTCCATTATAATATAGCACAGCATTATGTATTAAAGAACACAGACTAATCAGATAGGAACTTTAGTGATTGGACAAAATTTTCTCTATCATAAAAGAAATGCTGTTGAACTGTTCATATATATACACTGCCTGGATTTCATTTAATTACTTCGTTTCCTGCCTCATAACTTAGTATAACACTTCCCCCATATGCTCATACAGTAGACACTATGCATGATTGCTCACTTCATGCGCTTCCCTTCTTACCCTGCTCTGGAACAGGGTCAGTCTGAACTCATCAGTCTACATGTCTTTTTTTCATTGCTCCAGTACAATTTTCTTCTTCTAGTGATAGTGAGATTATTCTCACTAGCATGTTTTTCATGGCCACACATTGTGTATGTATGAAAATGCTCTTATTTTTACTAATAAACATAGCTATGGTTTTCACTGTTGATTTTATACCATGGAACTTTACCAAGTGGTCTCCAGTCATGATTTTTTCAGCGCATTCCCTCCAGGTTTTGATAATGCATTGAATGATTCTGAACCTAGTTCCCATCAATTTTACATCTGCTTAGTTGTTTTCTTTGACATCTGCTTAGTTGTTGTTTTTTTGATGCAAACCAACAATTTAACCATTCTGTGATGGCAACCTTTTTTTGGCCAGGCAGTGTATATACATGAATCAGCCATAATGTTAAAATCACCCGTCCAATATTGTGAAGGTGACCCTTGAGCCACCACAGGAGTCCTGACTTACAGAGTTTTCTGTCACAGCCAGCAGTAACTTTTTCAGCAATTTGTGCTACAATAGCCCATCTGTGGGATCAGACCAGATGGGCTAGCCGTCATTCTCTACACACTTCGGTGTGCCTTGGGTGTCTAGTTCATAAATTTCATAAAGAAAGGTCTTAGTCAAAACCCAGAATAAGATTTAAAATCCAAGACACTGACCCAAAGCACAGGTCAAAAGCTGTTATATAGTAAGGAAACACTCCAAACATCTGTTTTTACATTCTTATTTTGGAGATTTGGGTGTAGAATAATGAGGGGAAAAGGATTTTGACCAACATTTTTAAGTGAAACATACCAAAATTTTTAAAAAGGGTCTGTAAAGTAACTGTTGTCACTGTACAGTATACTTGGTAAAATCACAAAAGATTTAGTTTATCAGTGTATGTGACTTTTGGAAGCAATTAATAAAAAGCTGTTCTTATTAATGAAATCCAATCAAACTTTTGCATAACTTGCATACCTCCCTGACAAATGCTAGACAATAGCTAATGCCCACATTAGATTGTCATATACAGTAGCTGCCTATATGTTAGCTCCATCCATCCAGCTACCTCTGTGGTCCAACTAGGGACTGTGGAGGCCAATTGTATTGTACTTATTTATTTGTACGACCTCCGGTCAACATTCACACACACCTTCACGCCAGGCACCAATTATTCTAATCTGCATGTTTTTGGACTGTAGAAGGAAGCCAGAGAAACCTGAGTAAACCCACCAAGCACGGGGAGAGACCATGCCACACAGCCGACGCAGGAATCAAACCCAGGACCAGGAGGTGCAAGGCGACAGTGCTAACCACTAAGCCACCATGCCAGCTACATGGTTGCTAGCTAGATAAGATTTGTTCTTTGTTTATTGGTTCCCAGATTATGTCTTTTGTCCTGAAAATTGGTGCATTATGTATTGCATACAAAAAAAGTTTCTTGAAAAGTAATTAATTTTTTGATGACTCAGTAGTTAAGCAATTATAAACATTTAACCCAACATTTTAAAAATGAAAATAAGGTGTCTAAGACTTTTACATAGTACTGTATGTGTAAAATGAAAAAATAATATACCTTAATCAGGAGTGCTGTAAATTTTAAGATGTGTCTATATTAGACACATGTAATATATATAGATGTGTCTATTCTTACATTTTGTTTCTTTCTGATTGGCTGGTATCGTAGCACATTTGTCATGCTGTGCCAAGTTAAATGCGCACAGGGCTGAGAAGTTAAGTGAGTTAAGTGAGTACGAAAGATGACGAAAGTTCAAGAACGTGGGTAGGGCCATTTGGTGATGTCCATGTGTTTCAGACTGCAGGCGGTCATTGTAGAAAAATTGGGTATTTAAAGCATTGCAAAGAATTTAAAGGTTGCAAAAAATTGCTATTTAAAGCATTAAGACTAATCTTTGTATTTAAAATTTGTGTCCAATTACTTCCAAGCCTGTGAAAAGGGAGGTGCTATATAAAAAACATCTGTAATTCCTAAAGACTTGATGTATTATACCTCTTGAACTGAAAGCTAAAATATAATCTACACATCAATCACATATTGATAGCTTTATTTCAACGCCACACCTCAGAGTGTCCTTCACCATGTGCTGTGAGCTTCTAGGGTTCAGCTCCAGGCCTTAACACAGGATAATCAGTACAGAAAATGAATCAATAAATAAATGTTGGAAAATTATTTGTATGCAGAGATGAAGCCAATTGTGAAACGTTTGCAGAAATCTGGGGTGATTGCCAATTCACCGCTGTTATTATATTCAATTAAATTTGTTTATAAAACAAAGATAGTAAACTCTGCCCTATAAGCTGGAAAATGTAAGTTCAAGCCCTGGTTGATGCTACAGCCAGGATTCCTAGCGAGCAGTCTGGTCTCTCATATTTGCACTCTCACATCAGTCATAGGGACACTTGCCAATCATGCATGCATGTGAGCTCATGTAAGCCGTGTTATGTGGTGTTATGTAGCTCTAAGTGTCTTACACTGCTCCCTAAGAGATGATGAAAGACAATTTTAAAAGATGTGGTCAGCTGGTGTCGTGTCTCAGAGGAAGCATGTGATAGTCATCGTCCTCCCTGGTTGGTAGCTGTCACCTAATGGAGCGTGCCCTAAGGATGTTGTGTGGGTGGGGGTCAAAGTGTCAAATTAAAGATTAACAGGTTTTGCAGCAGGTTTTGATGACAGAACAAAGTAAATGCTGTGAATATGAACAGAATAGCTACAATGTAAACACCTCTAGTTATTACGTTTTAAAGGTGTTTGATTAAAACTGTGTAGTAATGGTTTCACTGCTGAAGAGCTCTTTAGCATTTATTGACATGCTCTGGTCTAAACAGGAGACACAGGAAGTCTATTCAGGGAAACACACACCCACCTTCTATCACAGGCCGTCTCCATGAATTAAGGATGCTCAAAGCCGTTGCTATGGTAATAGGATGCCCTATTGACAGGGTAACCTTTGGAACTGCTTGAATCTGATTCTCTCTCTCACACACACACACTTAAACATACAGGCACATATTAATCTCAATCAGAAATGTCTTCCGATGCGTTAAAACGCCGCCTTATAAGAGATATACAGTAATAGACACCAGGATAATTTACGTATAAATGGTGTAACAGATTCAACGAGGACACAAAGCCTTGTCTTTATGTGAATATGTGGAGTGTACAGTACATTAGGTCATTAGAGAGTGTATGTTCGGGCTAATCCGCAGGCCTGGCCGATGCTTTCCAAACACACTCTGCTGATTAATTTCCTTTACGCGGAAAGTTCGGTTCGCATTAGAATTTTTGAATTTGCAGTTGAAATATTTTCTCCTTTTGTACGCAGCGCTCTGTGCTATTGGGAAGCATCGCGAAATGAACCCCAGTGTTCGTGTCCACTGATCCGAATAAAGCTGGATGAACACATACACATACACATACTGTAAAGAAGAAAAAAAAAATAATAATAAAAATATATATATATCTCCGCGACCCGACTTTGGATAAGCGGTTGAAGATGGATGGATATATATATATATATATAGCACAGTTCTGTATTTAGCTTTAACAAACAGCGCTGTTATTAAACACGTACATAATGAAGATACGTCTAGACCTACAGGAAGAAACGCACGACAACCCCGACCAAATATCTCCTATATTATTGAATATCCACTGATTATTCCACCTCAACAATCATTAATACCCGTATTTTCTCGGATAACATATGCACAGCTGCACACCCACCGAATCTTCCCTCCGCCGCGGCGCTGAGCCGCACCGGGAGCGCGAGGAGAGCCAGGAGCAGGTACACGGAATCCATTCCTTCTCCTCTCTTCTCTCATACATCCATCACACGCGCGCGCTAAAAATACATATCGTCGCTTTTCAGGTTTTAGATTATATATATTAATTTGTACTTTTTCCAGAACGATGTGCAGGGAAGGGAAGTGAAGGAAGGGGGGGAGTGATGGAGCGATTGACGTACGAGATGTAGAGAAGAGGAGGAGACGCACAAGCTGTCAGCGTTCTTCCAGAAGGCCCTCCCTGACTCACAGTGACGTCAGACATCATCTCTCTCTCTCTCCATCTCTTTCACACACAAATCATTGCATCATAATGCTTAATGCAGCTCATTCATACATCCTGTGCCTGTTCCTCAACCCCCGTCTCTCTCTTTTCATTAAAAAGACGAATAAACAAAAATGTTTTTATCGTTTAAGGGAAATGTTTCCACAAGGTCAAAACGGTCAGATATTTCTTCCTGTAAGGGGACATTCAGTGTACACAGAAATACAGTATATACTCTCTCTCTCTGTCTCAAACACGCACATCCCACCTTTATTCAATTCAATTCTATATGTATAGCGCTCACAGAATCAAATGAAAATACTGGAAATGTGTATGAAATGAAATGTGAGAAAAATGTGTATGAATTAAAATGATTAGATTGTCCCTGATGAACAAGGCGAGGACCACGGTGGCAAGGAAAAACTCCCTGAGATGGCAATATGAAGAAACCATGAGAGGAACCAGACTCAACAAGGAACCCATCCTTATATGGGTGGTACCGATAGAAGAGATGATCTGCAATTATACTGTGTGGCAGCTGGAAGTTCAATATAACAGAAGAAGTTTGTAAGTTAATAATATATAAAGTCTAGTTCATTATTGGAGGCTCAGGTACAAAACTGTAAGAAATTCCAGTCCTGAACTATTGAGCGACATCAGTCACACGTCCTTAGAGAACAGCTGTCTGCATTTGCCGAGGCCAGGACCATCATCATGGTAAACTGGAACCCCAGTCAACACATGCAGACCACATGGGGCCCCCATGTGACAAGATCTCCAACCAGAACCGGGGAACCAGGACGTGTCAGACAGGTCCAGAGAGCAGAGGGGGTCTGGATCACGGGTGGTTCAGGAGTGGCATGTGTGGCTCCACAGAGAGAGACGGAGAGGGAGAGAGAGTGAAGAGAAGAGAAGAGTAGGAGAGATAACAGTTAGGTATGGTCGCAGTCACATAATGTATAAGCTGGCATTCTGCCTAGGGTGTACCCTGCCCTGTGCCCTAATTCTCCCATGACCATGTGCATTATATAAGATGAATGAATAAAAAAATTATATTTGGTACATATTTGGACTGGGATCCAACATTAAAATGCTGCAACACTCAGAAATCAGAAGGACATAGCAAATAACCATTGTAACCAAATCCCTAAATGTATTAATATTTTTAGAAAGACTACAAGCCTTTTTTCCCTGCAGTCTTATACCAAACAGTATTTCAGAGGCAAAATCAGACATTCAAATAAAAGACATGCTAAGCTCAAACTGTGCTTATATATATAGTGTGTGTGTGTGTGTGTGTGTGTGTGTGTGTGTGTGTGTGTGTGTGTGTAGAGAACTCAGGGGAGGGTAAACATTACTCTAAAGTGTTGAGTGTGAGTCTCATGCTCTAATATATTTTCTCAATCACTTTTAGCTTTGATTACAGCACACAATGTGGAGGCCAATTCATGTAAGAAATTGATTGCTTAAGCTTCTAGAACCACTCTTTATAATTTGAGTCCTGTACTATGCCTGTGCCATTAGAGAAGAAAAACTCCATGTGATAATCTGGTCATTCAGTACATTCAGGTCATCAGTTGATATTGTTCCTGAGCCCAGACCCGACCAACTGATGCAACCCTAGATCAGAAGGCTGCCTCCAAAGGCTTGTACAGTGGCCACTATGCATGATGGGTGCATCGCTTCATGTGCTTCCCATGTAAATCTGTATTTCTCAGATCCCATGACTTTTTTTTGTTGTTCCAAAGGGATATTAGATATATTAGATATTTACTGAGGATATCAAAATGCAACTCAGGTATGTAACTCTGCTCCTATGAACAACAGATAACGACTAGCGGCACCGTTTTATGCATATGTGCACCACCGAAATCACAGTGAAATTGTACTAACTGAAATTACCCAATGTACCCTCAATTTGAGTCCTTATACCTAAATGCCTATGGCAGCTGTGCTGAACCAACAGATTGTCGGCGACTGGCCGGTGTCAGTCACAAGATAATTTGATAACAAATAATCAATACACAGAAAATAATCATGTGCAGAAATTTAGCTGTTAAATATTAAATCTTACAGACAACATTTAATTGATATCAAACTTGAAACAACCATTGCTGAGGGTGCATCACCATAAGGCTTAGCATTTTTTTTTAGCAAATTTAAGCAAATAGTACCATAACAAGGAGAAATAGAAGAATAATTTGTTTTTTTGTATTTTCATATTCTTCATAAATGTATTTGCTTGCTCTGCAGTGCTAGAATCTTTATGAAAAAAGCTAATACAAAACAACATAGAATTCTTATGGAATTCTTATGATAGACTTTACTGCTAAAATTGACTTTACTGCTAAAGTTAAAATGTTGTCACATAGTGTACACCCTTTAATGCTATTATTGTTCTATTTAAAC